>CM060962.1:91234411-91284411 GCA_030765045.1 Tenodera sinensis | reverse complement strand
CTGGCTGCGCTCTGTCTCCACTCGCCTCATCCCTCCCTCCTGGTGATCTAAAACTGAACTCAACTGTTTTAGGAGAATGAAGGCGAAGAGTTGTATTTATTTGAGAATTAAAAACAACTTTTGCTAAACGATCAAACCTACCTAAACGAAACTTAGTATTTTATGTTTCTTACACTTGCATCTATTAGCCAGGTTATTCTGGTCGAAGCAGTACCGTCCACTCTATATACTCCGTGCACGATTCAGAAATGTTACAAACAATATGCCGCTTCTTAGCTAGAGGCTATAAGCGTAAACTTTCAACATGTGCAATGTTTAAAGAAGTTTAAAACGATATGCAATTTCTTTTTAACAGCTTGCAAATGCGGACGTGTTTTTGCTGCATCCGATATGATCTGCAGTCAAAATAATGCTCTTGAATCTGCATCGTCAGAAGAGAATGGCAACATTGTTCGCTCCTTTCAAGAGGAGCCGAGCGACATGGCTCCGATGTAACGTGTGAGACTCACATTCCGGAAGTCTTGACCGCTCTGACTGTCGGTTTTTTCGTGGTTTACCCGGGTCGTTTGGGGAATGTGATGATTTCCTCTCTACCACTAAATTCCTGTACACACGGTACTGACAGTAAGACGGTGGATTTTGCGCTCTCGAAATATTTCTCCCTGGGGTCTGACGGGACTGTCTTGACTGCCACGGATTGGAAGCGTGGGTTGGTGTCATGTTAGCATCATTAGGCACCCCGTTGTTGCTAACGGACATCATCGACCGGATTTGATAACTCTTTGACTCACCTCTTCCTAGGGGTTCACATTGGAAGGAAAAATGCCGACTATGGCCTTCTATGGTGTGAGGCCCCTTCATCTGACTGCTCCTTAAGCGGCATATAGTTTAAACTTTGAACCTTTTCTAAATTTTGCAATAACTATACGAAAATGAAACGTAAGAGAGTTTTCTATGGTTGATGAGTGCAATTGGTATAAAGTCATAAATATGCTTGTTTTCGTCCAACAGACGTGCTTAATGATTATTTCTTCATTTCTTATCGAAGACTAAAGTGTATCGGCAGTAGCATGTTGGAATATATTCTTTTAGAAAAATTGTCTGACGGCGCCGTGGCTGAGTGGTTAGACCGCTCGCCTACCACCTAGGCGGGACCCGCATGTTGTATTCGTGATGGACGAAACTGCGTCTGGGCGGGTTTTCTCCGGTTTCTCCGGTTTCCCCCGCCATTCATTCCACCAATTGCTCCATTATCAGACTTCCAATCATCCATTTCACCTGCATTTCATATCATCCTCTTCCTCATTATCATATCTGGTGCTTGGCTGACCGCCTGCTTCCAGATCTTCACTCTGGTCCAGAGGTCTCTCTGCTCCCCGACAGGCACTGGCTTGTAAGTCCTAGGGGGTGTAAGTCCTACATAAGGGGAGGGTAACCAGGGAAAGAAGAAGAAAAATTGTCTAGAGTAGTAGCTCAATATCTGAAATTCATTCAGCCTAAAATGCATACACGGCACAGCTCCATTTGCTATATCCTAGTTGCTGACGCAGAAGTCAAATTGGTCGCCATTAAACTCCATAGCAGCCAATGTTCATCTGCAATAGCTGGAGGAAACAGAGAGGAAGGGATGGTTATAAAGATTGATTTTTTCACAGAAAGAAACGGCTACTTCAACGGATAATTTCGTTAAAGACAGCATCCAGGCATGCACACGCAAATTAATGTTGGAGGTCCCAATGGTAGTTTTTCATTTCCAGATGACAGTTTCAATTTTGCAAATAACTTCAAATTTTATTTTTATTTATAGATTTGGTTTGTATTACTCAAAATTGAGTTATAACTGAAATGTTGCATTTGTTATATGACGAGTTTGTTTATAAGTGTATACAATTCATTGCTATAGCATGTTTAAAGGATACCGTTGGCCAAAACAGCACCTTGTGGATTATTTTCGGTCACTAAAACAACTCTTTTAGTGAGCGTGTTTAAAAAACACATTTTATATCAATGAAGTACACAAATGTCTCGGCATTAATGGTGTCTTTTCCATTTACGACATCTCTACTTCTGCATCAACATTTAGGCATCTGGGATATTTTAAACTCTTAGACTAATGTTGACCATTAATTTCCGTTCCTGTAGAGATATTTTGTGCACACCGTCACGTAATCCACAGGAAAAGTAAACAAAATACGCTTTTGTCCGTATAAAAGACATGAAAGTCTAAAACATTTCCATTGAACTTCTACAGTCAAATGTTAGTGCAAAGGGTAATTTTTATCCTTAAGGCAAGTAAAGCATGTTCAAAATGATTAGTACCCTAGAAGATTTATTCTGCTTTCTCGTGGTTGTAGAGAACAAGGTGTATGATCACATAATCTTTTCAATCTTTAGTTGCTAGGGGACACAGTGATTTTCGTAGAGACGCTTAAGCCCTATGTTTTTATTCATTTCCTTCCTACCTTAGGCCTATGGTGTCCTTGGTGTGTATTTGTAACTGTTTGGATCCTAGCATCGGTAATTCCGAAGTCAAACAATTACTTTGTTTTGGAAGAATACCTCCACCTCCTTTCTTCTTTCAGATTACAATATTATTCTTGTGCAGTGGGATTTTCCACGATGTATCTTCGCTAATTAAGAATTTGATGTCACTGGTCACATCTAAAAACATAAACTCCTTTGAACCTTACTGAGAAATGTTTATGTTTACTTTGGCGCAACATGTGATCGTTTTAATAACTGTTTATCTTAGACCAAGTATATTGTGTTACAGGCTCTATCAAAAGAACCTTCATAAATATAACTTAACCTTCATAAATATTCTGATTCTGCCTTATATGTATGTAGGTCAAATGAAATGGATAGCGTGTCTACCAAGTAATCTGGTGGGCTCGAGTTCGGTTCTCGGATGCCGTGAGGTACCTGACCAGTGAGTGAGAATGTTCCATGATCAATATGAGGTTCGCGTTCGGTAAGTCGCGAGTTCGGTTCCTATTCGGCTGGCTGCTCTCTTTGGGGTTTTTATGCGTTGTTTTCTGGCTGGTAGGCGATTGATGGAGTGAATTATATAATGCTGCAGATGTTTCTGCCCCCCCCTCATCTCATGTCATTTTATTTCCTTATTATGTATTAGGGTCGAAGGATCAAGCGAGGCGTATGGCGGTGGAGTTTGCTCATTGTGGCAATGTCTATCCTGGCATCCAGGGTGAGGAACTCCCAGCGGGATCTCTTCTTAGAGAGGAGACTTGTGTGGGTTGTGCTGTTGGCGTCGGGATCTTATACCAGGATACCCGAGGGACCCCGTCTGCTTCCGAGTCTGCCACCCCCGATTTGGTCACCCTGTGTCCTTCATTTCATCCCTTTCTCTTGGAGGTTTCCAGAAATACAACAGACGACTATGCCCAGAAATGCCCAAATTCTCTTACATTTCCTATCACTAGACAGCGAACCTTCATAAAGGAAACAAAAGGTTGCGGAGTTTGGACTATATTAAATGGGAGGGGTCACTGTCACATGATCACGACACAGAGGAGCCCAGGTACAGTCGACGCAACAACTTTGCTGCATAACTTACATTCAATGCTGTCACCATTTGCAGTGAAACATTCACCCCCAAATTATTGTACACGTTCAGCAATACGTGAATATTTCGATTTTCGTGCAAGAGGCATTTTACTCTATGTGTGGAATCAGTGAACACACTAGAGAAACACTATGCACTGTAGGCAGTGAGCCCAGTTGTTTGTGCTGTCACTGTACGCGCGCAATAACGTCACGCTATGCCCATGTGGCAGGTAACTCGCGATCGCCTAATTTCGCGATAGCTGTATAAAGGTTCGAATCCTGCCTAACAATCAAGGACCACCTTTCAGATCTTTGGAAGTCGGGATTGTTTTAAGTACCTTTTAATTAATTTAGAATACAAATATTTTAACCCTTTGGGCTGTTTTAGAAAATAATGTATAATTAAAATTTATCAACAAATATTTTATGATGTTTTTTATGTACAATATTGTAATAGGACGAATATTTAATGGATTTTCGTTATCACTCTGGATAAAGAGGTTGCTTTTTTGTGAATTCTGTGGGTTTTTTTTCACACCTTTGAAGAAGCAATAGACAAAATATAGGTATGCTATACATGTCTAATTTTCGTACATATTTTAAAAATTCCTTTATGAAACCTGGCCTTGAAGGTGCTAGTATTCCGGATACCTCCCAAAATAAACACAAAGGTAATTGGAAATCGTAGAACGAAACTGAAAAATTCAATGACATAGCCAGGCTCTGAACCACCGCTCTTCCGGTCCCCGTCCGGTTGCTCTAACCACTGAGCTACCATAGCAACCTGCCTACACGACACCAGATACTCCAACTCACTCGCGTTTGCCCCGGTAAACCACAAGGAAATATCAAATTCATGCGAGATAACATACCCTAATGGTGACTTAAAATTTTCAGTACCTATCATTCTATCCTTTCCAACCTTGTCCTACGCACGACTAATGCGGAAGAACAATTAATTTCCAAAAAGGTAATTGGTTATAAACAAACAAAAGATATGCGTAAACGTTGGGGAGATATACACAATAACTAAGAAAAACAGTGTGACTCTGGGAAAAATCACGAATATTTATATCATTTTACTTTCCTGATTCAGTTTTTGCATCTTAGAATTTCTGTGGCACCAAAGCAGCTGTTTGGGACAGAGGTTCAAGAACAGCAGACAAACTTTATATACCACACTTCACAATCCCTGGATAAAGTTTTACGTTTGATTTTGTTTCATCGGTGGAGAAATGGCTTTGCAACCGGCGAATTTTCAGGAGTTACAGAGGGATGGTATAGTAACAACTTGATTTATATGGACGACAAATTTTGAAGTTACAAAATGATATTCCATTTGCACGTTCCTAGTAATAAATGGAAATAAATCAAGATTTAATACGCATGTGGCATTGACTTACAGTAAACATAGTTTCTTTTCCACAAGCGCAAAATGGGTACCGTTACGATATTTTCAAAGCTTTGAGCTTTGCTCTTTCTGGAAAAATGCTCCTGCAGCAAAGCCTAGTGCACTAGTGATACCTCCACTTTCAGATGGAGAATTATACCTGTATAAAGACAGGTCATTTCTTTAGCGCGGCGGTAGCGCTGCTGCTTACAAAGCAGGAGACTCGGGTTCGATTCCCGCTACCGCGTGGGGAATTTCACCCTCTGAAAGACCTGATCCGGGGTACACTCAGCCTTGTTATGTCCCTGAGGGGCCAGCTGAGGAGCTATTTTATTGAAAAGTAGCGGCCCTGGTTACCTAGATCACACAACCGCCGGGGCCGGGAGGGAGGGGCCGGGAGGGGCCGGGACACTGATCACGTACAGCACCTCGCTGGGCAGAGGCGGGAGACGCTGCGGCTGGGCGGCGGGCCTTGACCTGGAAAGGGCTTTTGCCCCTTGAGTGACTATACATAGACTATTTAAAAACCACACTGAACCAAGATATGGATGTTGCTCAGATTCTATGTGATACGAAAATGGAGTTTTAAACACCAACAAAACCACATAAACAAATGCTTCATGGTCAGTGTGGATTAGGCAGTTATCCAGGAACAAAGCCGCATGCCTGGCACACGCTATCCGAAGTAATGCACGTAGGGTGGGAAGCACCGAGTCGCGTGTCTTAGTTGTGTTTTCATAAACATACCGATGTATTGCACAGAGGTTGGCTAACGAAGTAATTCCATGTCTTATGAAGTTTTAGTTGTCTGTTTATGCTTCCAAAATATTTAATCATAACAGATAACGAATGAAAGGAAATGACTGGGAAAATTAACTGAGATACTTACGCCGCTAGTCGTATGTTTTAGAGGCAATTTAACGTTAGTCATCTTTAGGACGGATGCTAGCAGTTGATAAAGACGACAGAGGCAAGAATACTATTAGGATACTACCAAAGAATTTTACATGGAGTAAAAACAAAAATAAGTCCCTTTTACAGTGAGCTAAGAAGTTTACTTTAATTCGTAATACTAAATGAAACAACATACATGTAACACAAGTTCTTGTTATTTACCGTAAATTTTGAGAGCTTACTATTAGGATAATAGCAAAACGGTATGAAGTTAAATCAACAACAGCCTTTATCATAATCTATTAATGAAAATAAATTATAATGAAAATTATGGTCTTAGAAGTAGGTGAAGGTTTTCTCTTGATATTTAATCAATAACAATTTAAAGTAAATGTTCAAACAGTTGATCTCCAATTTCTAAACATGCGCGTTTGGTTAAGGGGAAAAAAAACACGTCTTTCGCATTCAAGAGCAACCTCGAAACTATCCGAGCCATACGTAGCCTTTTGAATATGAAACTGCGCTTTACCTGAAAGTTAGGACAGGTTTCCTGATAATGAACAAGGAAAACCCTGTTGGTTTCATGACACGTGCTTGTAAAGAACAGGTGTGAGTAGGTGGGTATCACACACCAGGGCCTGATGAGTAGGGTAATTGAAACAGGTCGAGAGCTCGCTAAAAAGGGCACTTTTAGTGAATGTTTTAGTCATTTGGGGGATATTTCTAGTCGTTTAGCGGATTTAGTAATCTCTTTGCTGGGTATTTCTAATCCTTTTAGCGGATTTTTGTGATCCCTTGCAGCACGTTCATAGTCCTTTTAGTGGCTTTGGGGGTCATCTGGAGGTTGATCATAGTCCTTTAGTGGCTTTTAGGGAATTTTTGTGGTCTTTCGGAGGATGTTCATACTCCTTCTAGTGGCTCTTCTGATCTCTTGGAGGATGTTCAAATTCCTTTTAGTGGCTCTTGTGATCCTTTAACAGGCTTTGTAATCAATCTCTCTCGATTTATTCCAGCTTGCGCTGTTTTTACAAACTCATTGGCTTCCATTACAATTACAGATCGTTCCACGTTCGCTACAGAGCATGAACTATTCTATACTTTCATAGTTTCACTTAGCCTTATCTATCCCTCAATAATATGCTTCTTTTATATATTTTATTAGATCTTTTATCATAGTTCTGACACCAGCAGCGGATTTTCTAGTCTTTTATGCTACATTACTTAAAAGTTCAGAGTGCATCAGTTTTTCTGTTGGTGATGACTCTTTGACATCTTTTACCAGTTATTTAGGTTTATATATATAAACACAGCTTTTATACACCTTATATATCTTTTAATCTGTCAGCATTTAGTTTAAGCTGGTAAGGTGGGCGCCCCTCGTCTTTATTGTCTTTATTTATTCATCCACAGTGGTAGGCTTAGCGCCTTCCTTTGTTCTTATTATTATCATCATCCTTATTTCTTCTTTCTTGATTAGGCGTCTCATAGGCGCACGAAGTTGGTAGTTGCTTAAACTTCAATATTTTTCTACAGACAAGATTTAACACTCCTTGTCTTATGCACAGTTCTCAATACTGTAATGTCCATAGACATGTGGATACTCCATCATTAGCGACACGTTTGTGGAAGTTAACACAATATCTCTATCTCCACACAATGACAAGAGAGTTGGTTGGTTAAACCGAACCAACCAACTTTCTTTTCATTGTGTGGAGATAGAGACATTTTGTTAACTTCCACAAACGTGACATTATGCTGATCAGACTGAATTATGCTCATTGGAGTTCTTATAATTCCTCGAGTTTTAAGACAGCTCACATAGCTCTCAAAAGTGCCGTGCCGATTAATGACACTATGTTTTATACCCTTAATATTCTTGATCACACTTCCATCGATATCGAGTGCATATCGGGTGCATTGTTGGGTCTCAATCCAAGAAAAAGATGAAAGAATTTTTCACTAGCTTCATGTTTAAATTTTTCCCAGCATTTTTTTGTTTTTCGTAGAACGATATATATGCGATGTTGAGTAATCAGCTGCATCCAGATGATCAAGAAAACGCACCTTGTCCTGCTATATATCTCTCTCTTTGTCACGCGATGGATGAATGAATCAGTATTCAAGTACTACACGAGTTTAAGGTTTTCAAGATTATAATACGGTAACAAAACGTCATAATGGTGGCGATACAGCACACATATGCCAATATATATACAGGATGTAAATGAATAACACCACACGAATTTTACTGGTGATAAACGGTTCACAGGCAATCAATTTGATAAAGGAAACCCATTGTCTAGGATTACAAATTACAGAACTGTGGCTTGAAATTGTATAGGGTATGTACGTCACTGATCAGGTCAACTGCAGCTATAGTGCATGACGAGAGAACAAGCGGGCGAACTCCTTAGCCTGTCTGTTTAGCGTAATGGCTATGGTGCTACGATGTGAAGGTACGCACGTATTAAAACCGAAGGTTTAAATACCCACGAGCCCATATTTTTCCTTCCTTACCAAGTTGCTCCCCAGTTTAATGATGAAAGGTACCTCATAATGTGCCACCCCGATAGTTATCCGTTCCCTTAGAATTTTCCTACTTCCACAAAGAACTACTATTAAGTTTAACTTGGTACTCATCCCTATGTTGCAACTCGGAGCCACATGGTGGACGGCAAACTCCCCGCCTGGAAGGTCAACGCCCTAGTAGCCAATGCACAGCTTACATCTCTGGTTTCATTGCCACTCAAGCAATTCTCCTTTCCACACGAGCACCAACTCTTATTAGGAATCAACTTGCGAGTTCCACTCAGAAGTCCATGGAGCACGATTCCCAAAAGGAACCACATTAACAATGTTGATTAATATGCGACTTGCAGAGTCAGGCTTACACGCCTGGCTAGATTCACGAATGGCTCCACGCCGTCTAACCAACTTGCTATGGTCCCCCGTTCGACTCCTTGCTGCTCGGGACCAACCTACTCCAGGGCACAACTGACGGCCGACTCGATGACACTCTGCTCATAGAATAATTCACCCGGTCAACCAGCTTTTGTCTCTGACGTCACTCACCCGGCTGATCCATCTTTAAGACGGCCACCCCCACCTTTTGGCTCTTCCAACGGCCCTTCATGCCTTTCACCAAATTACTCGGTTACAACTCTCAAAATGGAAAAGAAAGGGAAAACAAAGTTTACCCATCTTCGGGTTTGAACTGAATTTCCGGGGTTCATTAGTTCCCCAGTCAGTCGTCATAACCGTGCGGCCAAAGCAGATGTTTCAGATCTGTCCTGTATTTCTGTAGCTGCTCGCCACAACCTTTTATCCATTGCAGTGGCGTGCAGCCACAGGTTAAGTCTCCAATTTAGGCGCTTTTGGTAACGCTACCATTTAGAAATGCTTTCTCAGAGAGACAGCAGACAAGCTTTACTAACTTTCTAATGGGAACTATTTCGATTCCAGTGGATATTATTGACATATTTATTTCTCTTTATGATTTATTGGTCACAAACTCTAATTACTTTGAACACGAATAACTTATTAACTTGACGTCGTAGACCATTGGTTTCCTATCTCAAATTGAAATTCGTGCGGTGTTATTCATTTACACCCTGTATATATAGGGGTGTATAGAGGGTGTATGTATTGGCTTGTTGGGCACTTTGTCGTGAAGCCATATGCACTTCAGATAGGTTAGATCCGTATATGGTTAGGTTGATGGATGTAGGCTTAGCAATCAGCTATTCCAGAGTCGTCTAATTGGTAACAAGTCGCATATCCATTCGTTTCCATATATTCTCCTTAATTTTGCCAAACATAGCGTTGTTGAAAAGTTTGTGGAGATCCTTCTCATAATCATTTCTCGCTCCTTGTAGTTTGCTATTCAGTTCAACGTAAGGCTTTAACCAGCGAGACTGACGGAATTGTAGCAAACGATGAACTTTGTCAGCTGTAGTCCATGACTAAGTGCCTGCTCCAAGGCCATGTACTTCTTGCGTAATCCAAGGTGGGGAATCAGCTTCTTTATAGAGGAATCCTTTGGCTTGATACGCTTGGGTAGGAACGGCAAGTCATTATGTAGATCATGCAGCTCAGCCGGACACTCTACAACTTCCAAAATGCATTCAAGAGGGTCATCTTCTTGTAATATTTCCAGATTAACTTCTCCAGGAGAAACCCACTTAAATCCTCCATAGGAAACGAGGCGTCCCTTAATCCAAGCGTCTGTTCTATGCCAAGCGTGTCGCAGTGCTTAATGTGTTAGGGTTAACCCACCGCTGCATTCAACATCACATCACTTTTGAGAGCTATATTAGTTGTGTTACAGCCCGAGGACTTATAAGAACTCCAATGGACTTAATTCAGCCTGATCAGCACAATATTACGTTTGTGAAAGTTAACAAAATACCTTTATCTCCTTACGAAGACGAGAGAGTGATCACTAATGACGGAATATCCACATACGCCTATGGACATTACAGTGCTGAGAACTGTGCACAAGACAAGGAGTCTTAAAGCTTGTCTGTAGAAAAAGATTGAAGTTTAATCAACTACCAACTTCGTGCGCCTATGAGACACCTACTCAACAAAGAAGAAATGGGTCTGAGGATAATAAGTCTGCCATTATGAATGAATAAATTCTAGTGCACGTCCCAAGCCCTGACAATAAAGACGAGGGGTGCCTACCTTGCCAGCTTAAACTAAGTGCTTACGGATTAAAAGATGCTGGTGTTTGAGCTATGACAAAATCTAGAAGCCAGTGAGTCTGTAAAAACAGCGTAAGCTAGAATAAATCGAGAGAGGTTGGTTGCAAAGCCTGTTAAAAAATCACAAGAGCCACTAACTATGGCTAACTATGAAAGTACAGAATAACAAGATCCACTAAAAGAAGTATGAACATCCTTCGAAAGACCACAAAAAGCCCCTAAAAGACTATGAACATCCTCCAAAAAGCCACTAAAGAACTGTGAATATCCTCCAAATGACTCCCCAAACCCACCAAAGAGCTATGAACATCCTTCAAATGACCCCCAAAGCCACTAAAAGGACTATAAACGTGCTGCAAGAGGTCTCAAACATTCGTATAAAGGACTATAAATATCCAGCAAAACGATTAGTAAATCCGCTAAAGGACTAGAAATATCCCCCAAAAGACTAAAAAAATCAACTTAAAGTGCCCTTTTTAGCGTGTGCTCGATCTGCCTCAATTACCCAACTCTGATGCGCTGCCTAATTTCAAAATTATGATATTTTCGATTATACATACACGATATGTAAAATAGGTTCAAAGCTGCGATATAAAACTTTGGAGTAGTTCAAGATTAAGCTATAAGACTGTTACTGTCGTTCAGTGACGTTACCATATATCAAACAGACAAACAACAGGTAGCTGCAGGAATAGCGAAGCCATTAGCGTGGTGGGTTGTCATCCTGATGGCACTGGGCTCCAACCCCGTATAACCGGTTAAACATTTCTTTTTCAAATGGCACGCGTTTGGAGTGAATCTAATTTTAATTTACCTCATTTCTTTCAAAGTACATGCTACGGAAACATTCACACGGAATACTTGAACACAGTACGGCTACAAGTAGCAGCAACTAAGGAAGGTTCTGTTGGTGGCGTACTGCTCATTATTGAAATTGATCTAATGCAAACAACTATCGATTCAATAGACCGTAAGTGTCATGTATCAAAGTGCACGCCTAGCACATCTCTGTAACCCCTAGAACAGGCATCGGCAAACATGTACTCAATGAGGGGTGAATATGACGTCTCAACATGCAACCCGCAATACACATGATGTAACGTAGAACAGGGGATGGCATTGACCTTCGTTCAGTGTCAGTGCTGGACTCGCTCGCTACAGAGTACAATAAGGAATAGTACACATACTTGAATCCAGCTACGAGTGGTCTACGATACTTTAGGTAGGCCTAGATATATGAGCAATATATTTCAATTCACTTCTATTTGCAATGCACCATGAAAATCAGTGATATATCACAAGTAGCCACTCTCAGGATAGCACGCAAATTAACATCTGTTAATCGCGATACAAGATTTTTTTTTTGGATTCAGATTCTTTCCTTCTACATATTTCTTAAATGCTTGAAATAATTCTGTCCGTGTTGTATGTTCCCTAAGTGGAATGACTTCAAGCATATATTATTGTATCGAGAGGTTGTTAGTGACTCCACGAGTGAAAATTACCAATTGTGCTGTGTCAACGTTGTCAGTGCTTTCATCCAACGCGAGAGAAACGGCTATAAATTCATGGACCTCGGTTTGTAGTCTTTTTTCGGCTATTTCTCCTATTTTATATATCCTTCTCTGTATGGTTCGTGGTCATAATGCAATATTACTAAAAATATCATATTGTTCAGGGAAAATTATGTTGGCAACTTTACTCTCACATTTTTTATGAAATCTCCATCACTAAAACACCTCAGTGACTGAGCAATCTCCAAAGCAACAGCATAGCTGGCGTGAAGTTGTTTATCAGTTGTAATATTTGAATTAATATTAGGTGTATTATCTGAATATTGCTCTTTGAGCTGTTGCAGTTGGTTCGTCCAATCTAGATCTGAAAAAAATAAAATAAAATGAATAAAAGACATTACGTCAGTGTTATGCTACTTTAAATCGTGGTATAAATTTATGAATACATGCTTGTCTATAATTGTATGGTGATCCTATGACATGTATCATAATGCCGCTTGATGTTCCATTGATGAGTGTCTTTTTGAACTTTAGAGCACAACAAACACCTTACGTTCCTTACATGATGAGAGAAGAAATAATCAAAGTGCTATTCTAGATATCAAATTTAATAGACCAGGAATAATTACATGCGCTCTAAAGCGCAGAAATTTATCTTTAAGTCTTAGTATGAAATTACACTTTGACAGACATGTTTAGAAGTGCAGGTAAATACGAGAGGACAGTTCGCCCGTGATCGGTGTGTTTGCAGTGTCAGTTAAGGCTGCAAGGGCGGGAGGGGGAGGCAGAGTAAGCGCTGCCCCTGACACGTCATAGTTGCGAGGCCTCATTGAGTACATGTTTGCCGATGCCTGCCCTAGAAGATTGCTGGTTGAGTTCTGTAACATTCTGTATACCTATATAGTAACTTTGTTGCTTTTCACAAATCACTAGTGTGACTTAGTTCACTTTTCACTATCAGCTCACTCCTCTGTTTGACCTAGTTCAGTTTCCATTGTTTCTTTGCGTGCTCCGGTTTAAGAAACAAGCGCGAACCAGCCTCTCCTTCCTTTCACTTCACTGACTGAACTGTCAAACACAGGACTTCCTTCCCTTGTTGCAGCACTCACTACACATCACATACTCACTCGTAGAACACACTGAGTAACCAGCACTTTTGTCCTATCAACAACAAAAGCTCATTGATTTCGCGAACAGCTCCCACCCCCTATAAACAGTTACAGTAGCTTCGGGAGAGTTCGCAAGAGGCGGCGTATGAAACACCCAGAAAAATCTTGCTATCTCTCGATAGCGCTTGTGGAATTTACTTTGGGTAATACCGCCTTCCTTATTACCTCAGCCCTAAAGAACACCGCCACCTACGCGATAAGCTCGGCCCATAGCTGCGTCACACAGGTCCCTTCTCTGGGCAGGTAGGAAATATAAATTTGATAACTATGATTGTAGAAATTAATGTTACGATGAAATATGAAAGGTCTAGTTTTCCCTACATACCTCAAAATCAAAATTTTCTAACGACATCACATTTTAATCCACGATACTCACTCTCATTAATGAATAGGGTAATGTTTGTGCTTTTAAGTATATTAGTAAACAGCAGTATACCACAAATCTCATAATGATAACACTAATACTCCTGCTTGGGGTGAATGGGTATCCTTGAGGAGCGTTTATTTACTATGTCCTGTTATTTTTACCACATTTGGAACCCTCACCATTTCACGTCGTATCAGTAGCGTGCTGTACCATTCCCTTTCTGTTTCGCTTTAAATTAACGATGTAGTATGTAACTTTCAATTGTTATCCATTTTCAACAGTGTTTT
This sequence comes from Tenodera sinensis, assembly GCA_030765045.1. Lineage (NCBI taxonomy): Eukaryota > Metazoa > Arthropoda > Insecta > Mantodea > Mantidae > Tenodera > Tenodera sinensis. The sequence goes on along the minus strand of CM060962.1, from coordinate 91,270,520 downwards.
TAAAATTATGAAGCTGTACAATTTTTGGAAAATTAACGTATACACTGTGGCGGACAGCATCAGAGGAAGCTTCTTCCTCTTCTAGCGTCGACCGAATAAGTGCTAGTACCAGCAGTTGCAGAATCTGGATTTTGAAATAAACCACCAGCTTTCATCATTAAGACGCAAGTTAAAACGTTGTACATATTATGTACCACTGATGATCTAAAGATTCGGAAATAACGGTACCAAAGTAGCATAGATACACCTGAACGGGTAATATTATGTACGTTTCAAGAGGAGCAGAAAATAAGCATTTCAATAACATAAGTGATGTTTAAAAACTGGACCTAATTCAATCTGTAGGCGTAAACTTATATTATTGTTTATGAATACCTCAATACAAACAACTGTTTAAAAATAAATATCTGAAATGAATACCTCAATACAAACAACTGTTCAAAAATAAATATCTGAAATGAATACCTCAATACAAACAACTGTTCAAAAATAAATATCTGAAAAGGTATCACCTGAAAAAAAAAAAAAAAGCTTCAGGCATATCCATGGATTTTCACTAACAATTTTTTTCAGCTGTTTTCCGTTTCATGCAGATAGATTCCTGATTTTGCACAATAATCTGCAAGTGTCAAAATTTCTCCAGGTCTTTAGCAGTGATCATTTTAGATTATCATTGTATACTACTGCTGCTATTTTATAGTTTTGTTTATAACATTAAAAACATTACACATTTCATTTAAAAATTACGTAGATGCACGTGCAACACACTAATGGGAAATTCAGACATACTAGGAAGAGGAACGGCCGTGAACTCATAGGTCACATACTCTGTGATTATAATCTGAGAGGCATGTTAGCATTTTTCTTAACTACAAAGAAGAACATAAAAACGTATTTCACCTTACGTCAATTACATGGGACACGAGTCTTTAACGTGACAGCTTGGCATGATACACTGGGAAGGTTAACATATGCGAAAGCTGATATTTTCCCTAAGCGCATACTGTTGCCATAACTAGATATCTTTGTCGGCTCTTTAAATATGAGTCACCATGAGGATAATCACCTGCATTACTAGAAGTTCGAATCATACATACGCTCAATACAACGTTTCCATAAATGATCTTGTTTGTTTTGAAAATAACATAGCTTACGTTTGTACAATAGGCATCAAGAAAAAGCGAAATGCAAAGTTTTTCACCATCTCAAAGATATTGAATGTCAGCCGGCGCACACCAAGCTTGTGTTGAGTTCTTGCAGGTATATCGCAGCATTACAGGATTGGTTGATGCGATAGCTTCTGCTGCATCCTCTTGAGCATCAAGCATATTCCTTGGTCAGAATGGCATGAGAACTATATTTGAGATACTCCATTTGAAAATATCAAGTGCTGTCAGGTCTACGGCCCTGAAAGATAATGAAAGTAAAGATCATTGCAACCACTGTACCCAATCTAGCTGTTGAGTAGGAAGCCATTTAGTTCTTTTCGAGTCCAATGTGAAAATCTGAGGGAGTATCGTCCTTATAGAGTAGGAAACCTGATTTTTACTATTCCAGTAGCGGTGGGAACCATTACTGTGGCACATACAGCCATCTTATTCGAGGTATTATTTCTTCGGTAAGAAAGAAGGGATAATGCACTTTATTGCAACTTAGAGTAGAATATGGTAGGGACCCTGTCCTCTGCTCTGTCGTGACTCTGGTTCGGCTACCCTCTGTCTCCCCTTGCCTCATCCTTCCTCCCGAGAGTACCCCGCAAGGGGCATACGTTCAAAAGATCAAGTTCGACGTCTTTTCCTATCCTGTCCTAACTTATCCTATTCTATCCTGTACTATTCTATCCTATAGAGTAGAACACGTTTACCTTAGCAAAGTCGCGAATATAACCCAGCAGCCATGTACGGCGTTATATCTATTCACTTTATCTGAAAAACGGAAAATGGTTTCGTCGCTAAAAACTAAAGGTGTAACATACTCGTTTATCATAAAATTCACATATTCTTCCAGAAAGAAAGAATCTTCAGGTTTAAGGACCTCCAGCGAATGTAACTGGTAGGGCGATATGGTAACTGCTTGTACAGAATCTTCCACACTGCTAATTTTGGCACTTCAATCTCCCTGCTACCTCTGACAGCATATTTCTGTAGGCCACGTCAGAAGCTGTCACCTGCACAACATTCCACTATTTCCTGGCTCATCAGACGGCATCCGACTTATTCCTGTCTACAACTACATCTTCCTGCCCACAAATCGGTGTAGGTACCACTTGCAAACTACGCTCGGTTCACCTGCGACCTGCGCTAGAATGTTAAGACTATAAAAACTTGACTGTTGCACGTGAAAATCAAGTACACAAAAAGCTCGTCTCTGCTCTACAGCAGGTGTCACTGCCTTTGATGTAGTATAAAGTAAACGAGTGCAGTAAAGAGAGAGAGAGAGAGAGAGAGAGAGAGGGGAGGGGAGAGGAGAGAGAGGGGGAGAGGAGAGAGAGGGGGGAGGAGGAGGAGAGAGAGACAGAGACAACTTTTGGAGTTACTCTTTCTTTTGGTACAAATTTACGTATCTTAGTTTTATTAAGCATGCATCGTTCCAAAACAGGAAAATCATTTATGAGAACCCTGTAGAAGTTACTATTCATGTATGCATACGTCACCTTAGTGTTTCGTATACCCTGCAAATGCATCCACAGTAAAAAAGTTTTGTCTCCATATTAAAAAATTATTTCAAGACTTCGTTGTAGTCGCAAGTTCGTAATTTTGCAGACATTGGGATAATATGCAAATGAAGAGATAATGCAGACACACTAGACTGCTAGAATACCATAAGTGTTGCAATTCTGATACTAAACAGATTCCAAGATGAGGGCAAACGTTCTCAAGTCCGGTTCTCAAATACTGTCAACGTATTCCTCAGAACACCATTAATGCTATTTTATACGATAAGGCGCATTGCGGGCTGAAATCCTTGTAGCAGCCAGTGATTTTTTGTAGTGTTTAACGCCCACTTTTATTACATACGGCACCGCAGGCGGTGACACTGATGCATGGAATGAAGATGAAGCACCGGTGAAATGAGATGGTGGGGGAAACCGGAGAACCCGGAGGAAACCCGCCGCAGCGCCGCTTCGTCCACCACGAATGCCACATGCGGCTGCCGGGGATCGAACCCGGTTCACTTTGGTGGAAAGCAGTCAGTGATTTGCTATACAGTTGATCGTTTACGAATTCCAGTGAGAAAAAGTCTAAGAATAAATTTCTTGGGTCTCTTGCAAGACAGGTCTGAATGGGTTCCGTCTTATCGCGTTAGAAATGTTTATTTTAGAAACATTACTAATTTTCGGCAATACTTTTTACCTTTATAGCACAATGTGCTATAATATTCTTTTGTAGTCAGGAATGCATTTATGTCTTCAAATATTTTCGAAATCACATAATTTGTTTCTACCAACCAAAGAGAAACACAATTTTCCGTTTAATCGTCCAAATGTACAGTTTGTTACTATCAGAACCCGGATTCTGATGACACATTATATTTTAATTGTTGCATAATAGGCATTGGTAGCGTGGTAAATCCTAATCATGCGATGCAGATGATAAATATGCATTTTAATAAGTCATTTTTATACGTTTTATGCCATTTTCTATTTTTAGACTTTTCCCCCAGACTTAATGTCTTGTCCTATGTAACTTTAATTAGTGATTTTCTTGCATTTACATTGAGAAAATTAACATTTTGCACAAGTATAACTTTTCAAGCATCAGAATTTCACTGTTCATCTCAGAAATAAGAGTAGTTTTGTATGTCTTTAACTCGCGTTCTTGGAAGAAAATGATTCCTGTTTAATGGTTAGTCTGGAAAGGGTTGCTTGCGGGTGAAGAGGAGCATGTATAGTTAGTGTTGTCATTTAGTGTCCCAAACTAGAGATACAACAGGTCAGCACTCCCCTTTTCGCATCGCTAGTGCTTACAGTCAATTTACTATTGCCCTTGTCATTACGTCATATCATAAGCTTAAAGTCCTCTTCACATCAAACAAGAACACGGGGAAAATATGGGGTAGTTAATTTTCTAAACTATCTTGTTCTTCTTCTTCTTGTTCTTCTTATACTTTTTCTACTTATATGTCTAGTTGTTATATTCACGTACAACGTAGTTTATAACTTTTGTCTTCATTTAAACCAATTAAATAACTCTCAGTTGTAGGTATTTTTTGTTGTAATTATTACCCCAGTATTATCTCAATTATTACTTCATTACCTCATTTAGTGTCATTATTTGTTTTTTTTTCAGGTAGCCTAGGTTATTAAAATTCGAGCTCCGATGATTATTTATTCATTTCTCACTCTCGACATGATTGACAACCATTGTTGCGCAAAATGTTGAACCTGCGATATCAAACCTAAGTACATTTATTTCAGTTTAGCTAATACATTTTCAATTATAGCAATTTGACATTTGTTTAATTGGTGTCCTTCACCTTGTATAGGGGAAAAAGATGCACAATTGACTACAGAAACAGAAGACACTTTAAAAGGCTGGTAAACTAAACATTCTTCCATTCTACTATATAGGTACGTGCTTGGTTTTTGCTTTGTTTGTGAATAAAAAAGGATTATTTGTCCTTGAACTTACGACCGGAATACTACGGGATTCCCAAGCGTTTCTGGTGTTCGGTTCACTGGTGTCCTTTTATTACGGTAATAGGCGACGTGTAATGCGTAGCTAATGTCAGCAAAGGCCAAGTTGTGGATTCTACCGATTATTTATTGTCTCTGCCGCTACTAATGTCGAGGTGCAGCGCACAATCGAGTCAAACAGCGCTTTGGCAAATGCTGTTGATGTGTGATCTTCCATGTAACGAAACAGTAAAACCAGCAGCTGGTTCCTTTGGGCGGGAAGTAAGGGGTAGAGTGGCATTATGTCACATTCAGAGCAACTGGTCTACGCTGTCTAAGACCGATTTGAGTGGTAACACTGCCTTCGTGCATAATATACTGATATTATGAAACACCATTTGCAGTAAAACCTCGTTTATCCGGATCAGATTTGTAGATATTTATTTTTTCGACTTTAATGTTCACATTAGATAATAAATTTAACTATAATAGCAAGAACAAAACTATAAGTGCGCCAAATATTCGCTTTTTAGTTTGATTTAATGTACAGTTCCTGCATAAACTGTACAATAAATTATGGTAAGACGTACTGTGCTGTAAAATTTTACTTGTTGAGTTTAAGAAAGATTTAGTAGTGTGTCACACGGTGCTGACGCGGTATGTCCCACCACCTATAAACAGCACCGGAAGAAAGCGTTGACCTTGGTCCCTACACCTCCCTCTATCTCCTCAGTTTTTCTACTGTTTTCAGACGGCATCGGTTATGAACTTTATCGTGTGTGTTTCAACCAGCTTGTTTTTGTCTTATCAAAGTGTTTCGGGGTATAATTCAGTATACACGTTTAAAATGACATCAAAGCGAAAGAAGGTCGTAGTTTTAATGGATAAAAAGTTGGATGCTGTTAATAGAATTGATAAAAATGCATATTGTTTAACTACTCTGTCAATTGCCAGGATCATATCAGCGTCGCCGATGTGCCGGAATTTTGTCTCGCAGTTCTTTTACATGCCAGAAAATCTACTGACATGGAGTTGCCGTTTTTAAGCACATTTAAAAACTATCGAGCTGGGTCGGATTTCAACCCGCGACCTTGGGTTCGGCAGGCCAGCGTCTAACCAACTGAGCCACCCAGACGGGCATCGATTTGATAAAGGTGAAATATTGAAGAAAACAGCTGCTGTATTGGGAGTTGCTGACAAACATTGTGGCACACTTGGAGTATCAACCCGACACTACTCCAGCTGAACTATTAATGATAAAGCGTTTGTGTGACCGTACTTCGTTCAAACGCCAAACGTGTTTAAAACAGAAGACTGCAGATCAGTTCTTTGTTAAGAAATGATGTGATTTTATGTGATTAATCTTTTTATATTTTTATCTTATAAATGTTACTATATGCTGTACATAATTTTGTTACAACACATAGTTTTTTATCGTCATAAACGGCAAGTCTGTTTGTTTAAGGATTTAAGAAGTTTGCTTTGCTTATTACCCACATAACGCGGATTATCGGGATTTTCGATTTACTGGATTGCCTTTGTTCCAAGTTAGTGCAGATAAACGAGGTTTCACTGTACTTCGTGGTAAAACCACGTCGGCATGCAGATCACGCTACAAGCGTCACAGCTGGTTACTTCGGTGCACCGTTCCAACAGTGTTAAACGGATTAAGTCACTTGAAATACTGGAAAGTACCTTAACTCTGAATAATGAAAGCTTAAAGAAGCTCGTTATCAGCTTTTTCAAGAGTCAGTACCATAAATCTATCTCAAATTCTAAGCTAATCAGTTGACAATGCATCAGTGAACATAGATTAATTGCCTTCTTGCGTTATGTAGCCTACTCTAGAGGCAGCTCTTTATTTGATCCTGTGGCCTAATGAATATCGCAAAAGCCAATGTACCACAGGTAATGGGATCGATTCTTATGATGTAGTTAATTTTGTTTTATTTAATACTTGCTGAGATACACAGCGTTGCCCGTGGTTTGATGATTTATCCCTACAGCTTTTGGGCTTAGGTTGCACCCACCCAATAGCCTTGTGTTTCTTCAGAGAAATTTAAAAATTATTACTTAACACACTTAAATAAAGAGTTAATTAAAGCTCTTAGGATACTATAAAGAAATAATAAATAAAAACGCCGGTAATGCTCTAAGCAAAAGCTCTGTTGAACAATTGTATAACTTGTATGTTGAAGAGTGACTAAAGAAGGATATATGAATGTGTTGCGGTAGGGATGGGTCATCGATACTTGAGATACCTCGATACCAGGATACTTGCATGGTATTGACATCGAACGATACTTCAGAAAATTCGTTCGGTGCTTTTTCGATGCTTTGGTGGTGATTCTGCAATTTTTATTTTATTTTAAAATCACAAATTATCATTACCACAAATAGAACATTTTAAAGTGGTCGCAAGGATCACGTAAACAGTTCGATCAAGGAACACTCGCCATAAGTTCATCTTAAGTGCCTGTGTCGATAGTGATACTCATTGTGAACAGTGTTATTTCTGAATTGCAAAAGCCGTCAGACAGTAGATCAAGAATTGCGTCTATTCGATAGTCATTGCTGGATGAAATGAAGGTGAAGTATAAATCCATTGAACAAATGAAATATGTTCCATTGCAACGCTGTTGGGTCCCCGCTTAAAAGGACAGGTTTTTCGCAGCCCCAGTGCTCTCAACTGTACCAAAGATCGTCTGGCGGACTTTGCTAACGGAGAGGATTGTTCTACATCCAAAAATGATCAGGTAATTTTTTTTTCAGATGTCCGGAAACCTATGTAGGGATAGTCGTATACTACTGATATACTCGTAAAAATAGATCAGTTCACAAACTGTTCTTTATTTTATTTTAATGTCATCTTCTGCAAAGACCGAGAAATTGCCAGGAATGTGGTAGTTGTACAGTAACATTATGCAACAGTTCCTAAGAAGAAATCACTGTATATCTCAACGACGATTTGTCACCTCCTCCTTCTAGTGCACTGGATTACTGGAAAACAAATTAAAATTTTCCAAAACTAAAAAAATTAGCCGCTAAATATTTGTGTATTCCACCTGCAACAGTTTTCTCTGATAGACCATTTAGCACAGCGGGGCTCATGTGTGAGACAAAAAGAAGTTGACTTGATCCCGAAAGACTGAGAATGGTAGTATTTTTGAACAAAAGCATATGAAGTGGGCTGTTCCAAAAACGCATTTTGCTTTTACATGTCTAATGTAGAGTTTAAAAATAAGTGTAATGAAAGTTTTAATTTTGTCTCATTAAATATGTGCACCTAATTAAGTAATTTAGTTGGCATTACACAGTTCTCCCAACATTCTATTTTGTATTGAAACCAGAAGTAGAAATGACGGTATCGAGTATCCAAGTATCGGGTATCATGGAATATATCATGTATCGGTATCGAGAGAAACTGGTATCAACCCATCCCTAATTATGTGAAATTGAGTAGAGAAAACCGTGTGAATGAAATACTTAGTAGTTTTATTTCAAACATAAAGGAAATCCGAAAGGGTAGAATGAGACTGAAAAATTCTTATTCTACCGTTTCCAATCCTGTCCTACACACGGCTATTGTGTGAAAGAACGATTAATTACATTATAAAGAAACCTGTATGAATTATATGTAGAAAAGAAACAGGGAAATAAATATGATTGTGTTTGGTAAGAGAAAATTGAGTAGAGAAAACCATGTAAGCGTAATACGTTACACAGTAAAATAGACACCACAAAAACCTCCATGAAAAAGCAATTATACTGCTCCAGAGGCTCCAGAGGCAGTTCGAGTCGAGCGGGTGCAATTTTACTTGCCCCGTTCGAGTGTCATGTCCGCAGTACCTAGCCGTTATACGGCTTAACCTGCGCGATGGTTTCGATGGTATTACTACAGGGATGTGTGTTGCACTGGGAAATGATTTTTTTTTTTTTTTTTTTTTTTTTTTTTATTAATGTTCATGGGTGAGAAGTTGGTAGGATTCAAAGGAAGGGTTGTTGGAGTACCGCGTCAGCACCTCCGTTAGTATATGTTAGGATACAAGCTGCCGCACATAGCGGGAGCGCGAAAAGGTGGGGTCCAGGACATGGCCATTACACGAGGCACTGGCCATGACCGTGAAGGTGGGTAAGAGAAGTAAGAGAGAGTGTTGAGGGGGAGTTAAAGGTGAAGTTCTTTATTTGAGTTGGGTGTTCATTTTTGTGTTTCCTTGGGAAGACTGTGTTGGTGGCTTCGAGGGGCCGCTGATATAGGGCAGGATGTCCGCATGTGTTAGTCCGGTGCCGCTACAGAGCATGGTCCGGCACTTGTTGACACATGGATGTCCTGTGTGGCTGAAGTAGCCTCTCCTCTGGACGAGTGAAATTTGCTCTGGTGTCAGTTTACGTGGTTGAAGAGTGTCAGTGTGGTGATAATGGGTTGCAGCGTTTGTGGCTGGCTGGTGAGTTTGTTGCTCGCGGTGCTGCTCTCTGGTGAGTGGAAGTGGAGGTAGTGAGGTCTGCGTACATGCTTCATGTGTAGTGGTCGACGGTTTGTTCTCTATTCTGTGGAGCTTGCGTTGAATTGATGCCAGTATTTCAGTGTTGTCCAGTTCTATTGTTGCACTGCGTAATTCCTCTAGTAGTTTAGCAGCAGCATTGAAGCCGGTGGTGTGAACTAGCAGTTGTCGTGTGATTGGTGTAAGCTGTTTGCGGTGAGTCCGACGTAGTGTGTTGATGTTCTTGCCGAGTTTCTGTATGTCTTGTTGTAGTGCTGTGAGTCTGGTTGTTGTTGTGTTGTGAAGTTCACGTCCAGTAGTTATGGCGGTTTCAACTTGTGTCTTCACGGAGGCCGTGGAGTTGGCGATTGTTGTCACCGCGGCTGTTAATTGAAGTACTGAGTCCTCAAGCTTTTCCAGTCGTTTGTGGAGGCTTTGGATCTCCTGGCGGATGTCTTCGGCCTCGTTCCTGGGCAGTGGCGTTGTGGTGGTGATAGTGGCGTAGGTTGGTCTGGTCTGTTGCGTTGTTGATGCTTCTGCGTTGGTTAGAGCTGGTCGGCGGCGTGGCTGTGTGGCTGCGGTGGCAGGTGCAGGTTGTGGGGCCTGGGCCCGTGGGTAGTAGGGGCACTGCGCTTGCCCCGTGAAATGGCCTATGCCATTGCAGGTAGCGCAGTACCGGCGACGACGGCGGAGATCGTGGCTGGTGCACTCACTAGTGAGGCCGTAGGCCCCACAGTAATGACACCTTGGTGCGGCGCTGCACGTGGTGGCGTCGTGCCCATATCTGCAGCATCTGCGGCAGGGCACTTGTCGTGTAGTCCTGGCGGGCTCAGCAGGCAGGCGCCTCCCAAGTAATGGCAAGCCCGTCCTTATGGCAGCTTCTCGGTCTGCTGAGTCGGCGATGATGATCCTCATCAAGTGCGTTGGTCCTCGGGAGGTGACGATTCGGGTGGCCCTCAATGCTGATGGCCACTCATGTTGTGCTGCGCTCAGTAGATGCCTCGCTGGGAAGTCGCGAGGAACTCCTCGGATAATAACACTGGCCCCCGAGGGGGGACCGGTGTGTGCAGGCGGCGGTGTGTTGGCCGGGAGATGTTCCGTGGACGGCGGTGGTGGAGCCGGCAATTCCGGGATTGGCACAACTGCCTCTCCCGGCGAGCTAGCCTCCTGCCTGAGTGGCAGTGGCCGCTCGACTGGCTGCCTCTCTAACTGCGGTGATGTGGTGTCAGCGCTAGTGGCGCTCGGCGCGGCGGTGGCCTCAGCTACGGCGACTGTGTTGGTTGTCTCGGCGGTGGTTGTTGCGCTGGTTGTCTCGGCGCTGGTGATGTTTTTGGGTTCCGGGTCCGATGTGCTTCCAGAGCCCGGCGTTGGCGGCGATTTCCTGCGTAGCTTTCTTCTTCCCATATCCGGCGATGGCGACCTTCACTCGAGTCGAAGCGAACGAGGAACGGGCCGGGAACCGGGAAATGATTAATGGAAACAAGGGGTTTATATAGGGGCAGGAGGGGTGGTTGGAAGGGATTGGTCCGCGAGCGGGCTCTGCGCGGTTTCTGATTGGTCGTTTCCGGCCAGTCAGGTGACGCGCTAATCCCCTCCAGGGTTCTGGCCGTCAGTCACTCACTGAGAGGTGAACTGAAACAGGTGTTTTCTCTGTTCTGAATACAGATTGTACTTTCGCCTTTCCCATCTTCAGAGTTAAACCGCCGGACTTAGGATGTCCTTTGGTAGTCTCTTTGATGGTAGTCGGCGTGGCTCTCTCTGGTCATCGCAAAAGTTAAAGGCATGTGAACAGCTGGCCAATGCTGTTGCGAAACATAGTGCGTGTACCGGTAGAGGTGCTGTACATAAAAGCACGTGAGATGCGTGTAACACATTCGGAGGTCACAGAGGACCTTTCACTGCCAACAAATGCACAAGATTCCTTTCCACAACTTCCCAAACCTAAACCCAAAAACATAATACAACACAAACCACCAACAAAAACCCGCCCCTCTCCCCTCCCCTCAAACCCTGTTCCATCCACCTCAGCGGCCACACCAACAGCTCAGTCAACCACAGCAACACAAGACAACCAAAAGCCGCCACGAATAATAATACCGGACACCAAGAAAGCAGTGAAGGTCCTCGAATTACTCCGAACAAGATTACCGACTGGCACATACAGGATTCAAACCACAAGGAACTGCCTGAAACTCTTTCTCCAGAGGAAGCAGGACGCCATTCCAACGATGCAGCTCCTGACGAACGCCGGTGTAGAGAGCTACAGCTTTACACCTAGAAGCGACCAGCCCCTTCGGTTTGTCATCAAACGCCTGCCTGCAGATCTGCAGGTAGCCTATATACAGGAGGACCTGGAGCAGAAGGGATACACCGGCGTTCAGGTACGACAGATGGTGTCCCGCGGCAGGCCTCTTCCAAACTACCAGGTGAGTCTGGAAAGAACTACCGAGAACCAAAAACTTATACAGGAAAGAGAAGTGTGCCATATGATGGTCACCGTGGAGGTCCTAAAAACCTTCCAAAATATAACCCAATGTTTTAACTGCCAGCAACTGGGCCACACATTCAAAATGTGCCACATGACCTCCCGGTGCGTCCTTTGCGGTGACCTCCACCGCCTAGCTGACTGCCCTAAAAAGGCTAAGGAAGACGCTGTACCCCACTGTGCGAACTGTGGGGAGGCGCATCCTGCCAGCTACAGGGGGTGCGAGACCTTCAAAATGGAACGTCATCGCCGCCAACTGGCCGCTGCAGCCAGGAACTCTCCTGGTACTCAACCAGGGCCACGCCCCATCCTCAACCCGGCCCTGGTCAAAAAAGGCACCTCTTTTTCAGGAGCCGCCGGAGGACGAAATGCACCTGAGCAACCTCCAAATGGTCCCCCTCCACAACCCCAGCCCTCAGAGGCACCCACCAGTGACCTGGGAGGTTTGAAAGAAATTTTCAGCCTCTTTAAGGATTTAAACCTCCCAGTACTATTACCAAAGTTGCGGCCCATAATCGCAAGATTAAAAAGCTGCAACGATACCATGGAGAAGCTGGAAACCATCATATGTTTAGTCACCACTCTCTTCGAGTAAATGGCAACTTTAAGGGGAGGCATAACTTTAACGCGTGCACTCCTGTGGAATGCAGACGGCATCCACAGGAAGCAACACGAACTTGAAAACTACCTGCGGCGTAACAAAATTGACGTCGCATTCATTTGCGAAACAAAATTACAGCAAGAGCAGACTTTTAAGCTCCAGGGTTACCAAATCTTCCGGAACGACAGAATTGGCAGACAGGGGGGAGGGACTGCTATTTTGCTCAGAAACACTGTTGCTCATACTTCTGTCACGCTACCTGCAATGGTAGCGTTAGAGTGCACAGCACTTAAAACTCGTGTAAATAATCAAACGGTGATGCTGGTAGCGCTCTACCGGCCCCCCAACTCCTTAAATTTCATACCTGACCTCGAACAAATCCTCGCTTTAGAGGAGCACGTTATAATTGCAGGAGATTTCAACGCCCGGCACCCCTGGTGGTTTTCACGCCGGGCAAACGCGGCTGGAAATCTCCTGGTTGAACTTATAACGGATAATGACGACTTAGAGGTGCACCTTCCCCCAGACCCTACATTTTGGCACAGAACGGGGCACTTTGACCCCGAAATTTTGGACTTCGTACTGACAAAAAATGCGACACCTTTAGTTAACTTTACAGTGTATCACAGCCTGGACTCCGACCACCTTCCCGTGCATTTCGATATACAGGGTGGCATTCCAGCCGGTGCCTCTGGGCCTCGAAGGAGGGCCGAGACCGACTGGAATAAGTTCACCATGGAAATGCACGGGATGGCGCAACCCAGGCTGTCATACTATAGCGAGGCAGACATAGATGTCGCCGTTGAAAACTTCACTGCCTCGCTACACACAGCCAAGAGAAGCGCTACCACTCACACCACAAGACCACCCGGTTTTTGCACGTACCCCGAGGTAGAGCAACTCATTGCGCGGAGACGACGTTTGACAAGACTATGGCGGTACACCCGCCAGCCTGAATATAAAGCGCTAGCAAAATGGCTACGCAACATCATTCGGCATCAAATTAAAATTAACAAAACTGAACAGTGGGAAAACAAAATGCTGAGTACCACCCATTCGGACTCTTCCTTGTGGAAATTATTAAAGGCATTTAAAGTCTCCACGAACGTCAACTCCGCAACTGAGGCGCTGCACACTCAAGGCGGCCTGCACTTCTCCGAAGAGGAGAAAGCCGAGGTCTTCGCTGACTGTCTTGAAGATAGATTCAGCGAAAATCCAGTTACCAACCGCGACATAGAACGGGAGGTACAGACTTGGGTACAAACCTGGGTGGCGCAGAAGCAAGAGCAACAACTACCCCTCATAACACCGCAGGAAGTTTACAAGCTCATTAGGAAATTACCTAATGGGAAAGCTGCCGGCCCAGACAAAGTGACTAATGAGGAACTTAAGCATCTCCCGAGAAAAGCCCTGGTGCAACTGACTAAAATTTTTAACGCCTGTCTGCAGCAAGGCTATTTCCCCTCTACCTGGAAACGAGCCAAGGTAATTATGCTCCCAAAGCAAGGGAAAAGCACCAGGCAACCGCAAAACTACCGCCCCATTAGTCTTTTGTCTACTATTGGTAAATTGCTCGAAAAACTTATACTTTTTCGACTTCAAAAACAAGTTTCGGCATCTCATGAACTTTCAAATTCACAGTTTGGTTTTCGAAAAGGACACTCTACTGACTTACAGCTTCTCAGACTAACTGATGATGTAACAGAGCAATTTAACAATGGGGCTTCAACGTTGGCGCTATTTCTGGACGTAGAAGCCGCATTCGACCGGTGCTGGCACAATGGCCTTATTTACAAACTGCACCACAATTTCCCGGCTCTTCAAAATTACCTGTACTTGCTGCACAATTTTCTGGAAAAACGCAAGTTCTACGTCCAAGTGGGCCGCTCCTCCTCACGGGAGAGAGTAATGCGGGCTGGCGTCCCACAAGGGGCAATCATGTCACCCTTTCTGTATATATTATTCACTAACGATTTCCCAGTGGACGCCAGATGTAAGGTAGCCATGTATGCTGACGACACTGCAATATACAACCACCATAGAAATCCACGTTTCGGCCTTGCAGAAATGCAACGTTATGTCAACAACTTCCTCTCATGGCAACATGACTGGAAAATCAAAATTAACCCCGACAAATGCCAGCTGATCCATTTTTCTAAGCGGCACCACACTTTGGCAATGGACCTAACGGTCGGTGGTCAAGTATTGCACTGTCGTCGGCAAGTCAAATACTTAGGGGTTACCTTGGACCGCACAATGTGCTGGTCCTCCCACATAAAAAATAGCGCCAACAAAGGCAGACAGCGGCTAAAGTTATGCGCCCCCATCTTCCGCAGTAAACAACTGCAATTGAAGTCCAAACTCGTACTGTATAAAGCTTTTATCCTCTCGGTGGTTCTATACGCGTGTGTGGCCTGGGCAAACGCCTCAAAAACCGCCCTGAAAACTCTCCAAACCCTCCAAAACCTCTCTCTCAGGAAAATCCTCTCTGCTCCCATCCTAACCACTAACCGAACCCTTCACCAGGAAACCCAGATCCTATCCATTCCCGAGGCAATAGCGAAAAGAGCCACTGTCGCGTGGGCGCGCATCAGAAACCATGACAACTACGTCATTGCCAATATTGGTAAAGGTGAGCCGAAGCATCGGAAGCACAACAGAATTAAGATGTTTTAGACGTCGTTCGGCTCACCGACTGATGTGCGTCCACGCAAAGAGTGGCCCTAGGCCCCACACACGCTACCTCAGAGGCCTGCATCCCAGGGAACCAGTCAGGAGCTGCAACCTGGTCCGCACAGGAAAACTGCGGAAAAAAACTGTAAATAAGTGAAGTGTACAGTGTAGTGAGTGTAAATATGTATATACGAGCGTGTGTGTGTGTGTGTGCGTGTGTGAGTGTGATGGGACATATGTGTGGTATGCCCAGGAGTGAATGAGCGAGTGGATGAGTGTATATAAACAAAAAACAATAAAAAAAAAAAGAGACAGATAAACATTGAACATACAAAATAAAACTGTTCTCGGTGGGCTAAAGCTGCCCACTGTATGGGTTTTCAAGAAAAAAACAGATAATGATTTAACTTGTAAAAAATGTAAATATTATAATTAATGTTAATTTGAGCCTGTAAGCCGGGCCCTTTTGTACCGGCACCAGGCAAATGTGTCTTCTTCAATAAATAAGATAAGAACACATTCGGCAGCGCTGGTAGGAGGGGCAAGCTTAGGATTCGCTGGAGTCTGCAGTACGCCCAGCCTACATATGCCTTTAACTTTTGCGAAGACTATACTTGTCTCAATTTTCATGTTTACCGGTCAACCGCTGTTGGAGTTTATCAACTGCATGCATACAAGCATCCATTTTTGTATATAATGCATAGATACACCAATTTGTTGAAACTACTCGCATTCTTCTTTTTGTAAAATGGTTTGACTAACTCAGAAACCTTCGTGGGGATATGCACAACTTGCTAAAGTCTCATCGCAATTGGATGAATGGTATACGAATGCATATGTGCCAAATACAGTCTGTTCACCAGCTCATGGTCCCTGGCAGGAATGCAATGAGTCAGTGCATCAGTAAATAATTCTATGTACAAGGCGATATTTGAAGCTGGACTTGTGCTTCTGGTTGCACGTGATGTAAGCACAATCAGAAGCACGAGTCCAGCTTCAGGTATCGCTTTGCGCCTAGGACTATTTACTGATGCACTGACTCGTTGCATTTCTGCCAGGGACCATGAGCTGGTATATAAATACGCGGCGTTGCCCGTGGCTTAACGATTTATCTCTACAACTTATAAGGTAGTAAGGTAGTAAGGGGTAGTGATGCGCCTCCTATAGCCTCTCCTACCCAATTCCCATCCTCATCCTGCCCGTGGTGCACCCTGCTTTTAACAGATGAGGCTCTGGGGACCGAATCACAGCGGTATAACTGTTTCATCTAAAATGGAGGAAATGTCATTTACATATGTGCTGGCCTATCACAGCACAACAGCGTCCCTCAGAGGCACATGAGGGGAAGGTCGGTGGATCTAAATATCATCTATTTAGTCCTCCCGGCTAGGTCCGATGGACCCGTTGACCAACGATAGGTGTGGTCCCCCTTGCAAAATGGGGGTTTAAGTCGGGTGATGTAACTGCCACATTGTAAAACTGGTGCCCGTTAAGAAAACAGTTACATGAAAGCCACATACATGAATATGAGTCCTAAAGATAAACATTCCGGAGTTAAAACTGTCCCCCAATCGGATCTCCGGGTGGGGACATCTTTTATTTCAGAAGAGAACCTCCCCCATTCAATCCTTAAAACTCATAGTAGTTTCCTAGAAAAGGTAACACAGATTAAATCCAAATTGAACATTCCTAACACCAGAGAAAATCTACTTATAAGAGAAAATCCATTGGAATTATTGCAACCTACCTTCAATTTGGAATTAATAGAGGAAATAAGTAAATCAGACACACCAAAAGAAATACAAAAACTTCTAGCTCTGGAAACAATCAATTCTAGGTATCCCACAGAAGAATGGCTGCACATATATACTGATGGATCCTCGAAGGAAAACCTTACTGGAGCTGGAGCTACGTGTTCACATTTTTCCTTTTATCATTCTGTTGGCAGAGACACAACAAATTATGATGGAGAAATAGAGGCTATATACATTGCTCTCCGACAATTATTAAATCTTCCCTTAAATAAATTTAACAAGGCAGTAATTCTTTCAGATTCTAAAGCTGCAATTCAGGGAATATGTTCAAATACTACAAAGAAGTCAACAAAAATTAGAGAATGCTACAAAATGTTAACACAACTCCAAAAAGTTAATAAGACTGTTCATCTCCAATGGATTCCAGCACACTGTGGAGTCATGGGGAATGAAGCTGCAGACTCACTTGCAAAGAAAGGCACAACGATAAAACAAAAGTCTAAATTCAATTTCTCATATTCCTCAATAAAACGCTTGATCATAAAACATTTTTGTCATTCATATCTACAAGAAATAGAAACAAATGCCAAAGATAAAAAATGGATTACACTACTTTCCAATCCAGATATAATCCCCCAGAGACCAAGGAAAACAGCTGTTGCAGCCTTCCGACTACTGACAAATCATGACTGCTTAGCAAGTCATCTCTACAGAATAGGTATTTCAGCCTCACCAATATGTGTCCTGTGTAACGATCCAGCAGAAATGAATGAAGAACACTTGAAGACCTGTGAAGCATTAAGATCAGAAGAAACTACAGTTCAAAAGTATTGGAAAGCACGAATGCTAATGGCTTCATTGCCAGATGCAAGGCACTAGAAAACAACAACAACTTATAAACTTAGGTTGCACTTGCCCAATAGCCTTGTGTTTCTTTAGAGACATTTAAAAAATATTACTTAATACGCTTAAATAAAGAGTTGAACTCTTAGGACACTATAAACAACAAAAAATAAACAAAATGGGTAAATAATAAAAACACTGGCAAGACACTGCAAACGCACTGATAAACAATCACAAATGCTACACAGCAAGAGAGGCGATTAGAGAAAATCGTGTGAATGTAATACGTTGCATTTCTGTTTCAACATATAGAAAATTGGATGGTTTGTACAAGAAGGAGTAGGTAAAGAAGTGTAATTGCTTTTCGTAAAAGAAAAATGTCTAGAGAAAACCACATAAATGTAATACATAGCAAAATAGCATAAAAACCCCCATGGAAAAACAATTAGATGTGCCAATTTTCATGGTGATTGGTTGACAGGTATTGGAGTTTAACAAATTCACAATACTAACATCCATTTTTATACATACCGGACAGAAGGTACTGCTTCGGCCATACGTTAACCATGGATTCCACACGATGACTATAGCAAATATGTCCAATACAACTATTGTCAATAAAGAACCGTTTCGCCGAAAAAAAAAGTAACTTGTCAAATATTTGGAGCCAGTTAGCTTCTTGAGGAATGGTTTATTTTTCACTAACTGTAGCGCGAACATTGCTGTAATGGATTTCTATCTTAATTCGAATGAATTTAATGTCATTGCAAAGTTTAATTTCTGAGAGAGAGTTGGCAACGTCACGTGTGTATGTGAATGTAATACATTGCATTTGTATTTCGCTCATATAGAAAATTGTATGCTGTAGGGCAAGCAGAGAAGAACATATGAATGTGTCACGTAAAAGAAAAGTGTCTAAAGAAAATCATATGAATCGATTACGTTACACTAATATTTTAATCATAGAAAATTGTATGAATTGTGTGTTGAAGGGGGAGTAAAGAAGGACATGTATGTGTTACGTAAAACAAAAGTGAGTTGAGAAAGCTGTGTGAATGTAATACGTTGCATAGCAAAATAGAATGAAACCATTCTTCGTGAAAAAAAATATATATATATAAAAATATATATAAAATATATATAAATACGTATATATACGTGCTGAATTTTACGGTGATCGGTTTAGCGGTTTAGGAACGCATAGATGACAAACATATAAACATTCATTATACCAGTGGCCCAACTCATTTGTCTTTACCGTAAGTAGATATCCCTTCGTGAGTTAAAACAGTTGCAGGACACAACGGGGTAATTCCTATGAAGCTGATGACAATGGCGTGTGCGAACTTCGTTCAACCTATCAGCGATGAGAGGCAGTTCCTGCGCTTCAACTAGCGTGAGTAGTCCGTGATAATACACAATAACAGTATAACAGCTGAAAAGGTATTAGAATGTTTTCCACTTTACTTACAGAGTCTTTATTTTCCACGGAAGAAACTCACTCCTATGCAGTCAACGACTTCAAAAATACGCCAGGAACTTTTTATCGTCTGACAGGGCCTTTTCGCTTTGCGCCGCCCACATTCCCCCTCCACCTTTGCACAGTGGATACGAGGAAGGGGTTGCATAGCAATTAAGGGACTTAGAGTTTTATTATAGATGCAGACGTTGCTAGCAACATTCACAAGTCATATCTGTTCGCTCGTCAAATGCCATGCACATCAGATATCACACGAAGTTAATTTTGTTAGAAATGTAATCTAGAAATTAAAGAAACATATAATTATTTTATATAATTTATGTACCATCTATTAAGTATTTTGCTTAATGAATCATCTAAAATATTCCTAGTGGCTAATATTTAACGTTACTGAGTGCTAGATTAAATGAGCACATAAGCACACAAGTCCCACATACATATATTAAACGTTTAATTGAAAATATGGGCATAATTTATTTGGATGAATAATGCTAATGTTTAAACAAACAAAAGTACATTTTAAATATATATGATGTATACATAAACTTATATGTCTATGTATGCATATGCGTAACATATGCTTGACCCCTAATAGAATATATACTATTTGCCAACTTAAACACTATTCATAGGTGAACCACACGTAAAACCAGTAGTAATGTACGGTTCGGAAACCTGGACATTAACAAAAAAAGACGTAAACCTTCCTCGATACTTGGGAAAGGAAAGTCCTCAGAAGAATATTTGGTGCAGTATGCATTCAAAACGAATGGAGTGAGTGAGTGAGTGATTAGGGTTTAAGGGCCCGTCGACAGCTAGGTCATTAGAGCCCCCCCCCCCCAAAAAAAAAAAAAAAAAAAAAAAACGAATGGAGGATAAGAACAAATAGTGAATTGGAGGAACTTTACAAAGCATCAACAATAGTAGCAGACATTAAGGCTCGCAGATTGAGATGGTTGGGGCACTCAGAAAGGATGGGGAATGACAGAGTCCAGAAGAAAATGTTAAACGCCAAACCAGAAGGAAGTCGATTGGTTGTACGCCCGAGACATAGATGGATGAACAATGTACAGCAAGATCTGTGTAGAATAGGAATTCGGAATTGAAGGCAGTTGGCGTCATCGAGGCAGAACTGGAGGAAAGAAGCAGTCGACAAGGCCCTGGTTCTTCATGGATTATAGCGCCGGAAATCATGATGATGGTGATGATGATGATGATGATGATGTGTTGCACCACTCACCCTTCTACGAGACAGTGAATACCTACAAAACCTTATACTGAGTAGGTATACATGTTCCGGCATTTATTACTGGTATCTAATTGTTGCTAATCGAGATAAACTTTCAATACGCACGTAGACATTTCATCGTAGTGGTAAGAGGAATGAAATAAACTAAAACGATTTTCAAATGTTTAAAAAGTGGAAAGTAGGCCACTATTTGATGGTTTTGAAATTTCTATCCTTTTGGATGATCCGAAAGAAAGAAAAAATAGGTCTGATGTGCTACATTCGCATAACTATTAATACAAAAGCTTATCTGGCTGCTTCTTGTTCATCCAGATAAACGTTCAATTTACATTTACACATTTCATTGTAACACAGTAGCAAGCGATTCGGATTTTTAAACAACTTGTCGCCATGTGATGGCTTTGAAATTCCATGCTGCTTGTATAACCACTAGAAAACAAAAGAGAAAGGGGGGCGGGAAGAAAAGAAAGCCAATGCTTAAGTATTTCAACATTCAAACCAATTACAAGGAATACAACGGAAACAACTAAAAAAGAAGACACAAATTGTGTGCTTTAGTGAGGTCCAAACTTTCTGCAGTGAACTTCGGTGTATATGCAATATCGAAACTTTTGGTGCAACATAATGTTTTCTCCGCTTACCATATGTTAGTAGCAGAGAAACCAAAAATTAACAGAAGATGCAGAGACTCGGTTGTGAGCAGATACATTTGACAATTATATGGTGTTAAGAGAAAGTTTAGACTAGCTAGTACAAAATTTTCTTCCAGAGACAAACGAAACACGAAGTCAATCTTTTAACAGTGTAGTCTTATCAACCTGCTTGGATACAACCTAAACACAATGTGAATAAAGGTCACAGTGATCCGCTGTCATTGTTGGATCACTGATAACATAAACAAAGTAATGTGCAAATGTACACACTAACGTAGAGAAGAATGGTTCTAAAAATCAAAACCGAATTACAACTAAAGAATGTCCTACAAAGTCAACCTTAAATTTAACCTTCAATGAAATGAAACTTTCATTTAAGTGTAGCTTTAATTCATGATAGTAGCTTGTAACGTCATGGAATTACTCATTGTTATATTTTATACAGATGCAACAGAGCGTGATGGCTCAGGCGGTTTCATCTGTGGCCAGCATTAGGGAGGTCGCGGATTCGATCCCAGCGGCCGGCCTACCTGACCCATGGGTTACTTTGGGGGTTTTCCCGGGTCGCCAGGCGAGTGCTGGCTAGGTTCATTGCATCTCCGAATTCCTTGTCCCTCCATTTCACCTCACTTCTCATTTCCTTCCACCTTTCAACCGGATGGTTTCTTTCAGGGTAGTAAGTGTCGGCAGGGGTCTCGGCGTTGCATGGCAGGGAATATGGGCTCAGTAAACCTTCGTCCTTCGACGTTCCTTTCGAGGACACTCCGGGCTCAGGTAAGGCCTGTTGCTGGGCGGCACAGCGATGGTGACTTGTTGAACATGGACTTTCTAGGTACGGTAATAGCCCCGTTTCAGCGGAGTTGATAGGAATGAGAGCTATAATGAGACTAGTCAACTTTGTGAACACTTCAAAAGTTTAATGGCCGATCGTTTGTTTGTGTAATCGTCAGAGCGAGCACGGACTATGCAAGTTACCTTTACTGGAGCGTGTTACATCTTAGCAACTTTATTCACTCACTAGTGAACATTTATCAATCATCTCGGTACAAAGTGACACGGAGACTGTGTGCTCCCCTCTGGAGATGACTGCCTTTTCTTCGCCGTTATTGAAGCACGTCGCTTATTATCAAATTCACGCATTATTACTTTTGTGAGCTTTCTTAGCGCATAGGGGCTTTACATACTACTGATAGCTGCCAGGAGCTTTTCTGGGTAACTCGTTTTTACAGGTGAGCCACAATAACATCTAATAATTTTTAGGCGTGATTCAGGGGTTACAATTGAGTATTTTCTTATCGGGAGTGTAGGTCCGTAAACGTCTTGTTTTAGAGCTAGAGTACATTGACGTTTTTGAAACACCGCGTTGGGTTAGATGAAATTCTGCCTAGCTGGTCGCTACACATTTTAACTACAAGGCATCAGAAGAGTTTTGAAATGAGAGCAACCGCATATCTTTAATTTGAAACAATACAACACAAAACTCTGTTGTAAATATTGATTACTGACTATATATGGGGCACTAAATCTATGTGCTCTGAAGTAGGCCAAATCTTTTAACCGATCTACAATACACGTTATTATCAATAACACACTCAAATACTATCATTAATGGTAAAATTTTCTCTACCATTAAAAGGCTTCGAACGTAGGTAAAATATGAACAAAACAAGAATTGAACAAGTGCATAACTTTACAAAAGATGTCAAGACGCTGATCTTGGACTTGGAGCATAGTTAATAGCTTCGTAGTAACAACTGTCGAGTTCTTTTGTTTTTTTTTTTTTAAAATACCTGACATTATGAATAACATCAAATGCTTCGTAGTAACAACTGTCGAGTTTTTTTGTTGTTTTTTTTAAATACCTGACATCACGAATAACATCAAATGCTACAAAGTTCCTGACCAGTAGCCCCTCTTCACTATTAACCGGCATTTCGTAATTGGCTGAACTCGGGTAATTGCTGTTCGCGCAGAATTCTAGTAAGCGAAGACTGTCTTGTATGCATGTTTGTATGCGGTATTGCTCTTGTGCTTGTGGACGGAGAATTATGGAACCGGTCAAGAACCTCCTCTTCTAGAGCCGCTGGTACTACATTTCTTTGGACTTCCGAGCGATGCGCTTGTTTTGGGGAAGTTCCTGTTTCTTACAGTCGTTAATGTACGACGGTAAAAGTGCTGCGGTAAGGCAAATGTCTCCTTGGGTAAAGCTCAGCATAAAGATCTATCTGTGTATCTCCCTTTACCTTCCCTGCATCACTTTGTTAATAGGCAGGCATTTTGGAAAATGTTTTAATTTTTTAAACAATTTCTTGATTTATAACTCAAGAAGTGGTACTTTTGTGTTTTTATATTTTACAAACACCTTGTCCTAGTCCTATGTTACAGTGTATGAAATTGTGTAAAGACAAGTGCGTCAATTATAATTGTTTATTAGATAACATTTCACTTTTTGTTTCTCTATCGCTACTAAGTGTACAAAAAAATAAAGAAGAGTAAAGGAAAAAGAAGAAAAAAAAAAATTTAAAATAAATAAGGGAAAGGTCTCTGCATTTGCTGCTGTGCACTGACTCCTTCTGTTAGTAACCATAAAGGTACCTATAGAAAGGTTTTCAGAATCTACATTAGAGTATGGGAACCATACACATCGTAATGCAGAGGTTGCATTGTCTCGGTAACTTAGGACTTGATGCAGTAGCGATCTCTGGCCCATTCACTCTCAAATAATCCTCTTGGCAAGTTGGTCTTTGGATGTGGCCAAATAAACGTAATGCGTTTTGGGAACTGCTGCGACTCCATTTTTAGAAACAAATTAAGCATTATGAGCTAAGTTTAAGATAAGATCTTCGATGCCTTCTAGACCACGACCTACAAGCCCGGAAGAGATAAACTTAGCTAATAGTCAGGACGCCGGCCGTGAAAGCCTAAGTTAATACAAATGAAGAATTTTTCTTAAATATATAAGCAACTTTGTTGGAGACATATTTTTCGGTGCATGGCGGGGATTAAAGGGTATTCCCACAGCTTATACAATCTTACTTGTTGCACTCATGTCCCAGACTCATAGCTTTTACAAGAGCTGGGCAATATGTATTAGCATTGACATCACTGCTGTTTGTATCTGTTGTGGGAGCTGATTCCATGGCTGTAGTATCAAACAGTTCCTTCCTCAGCAGTTGATCATCCAACATCTCAACAAGAAGACGTGTACTAGAATACATAAACAAGCACATAAGACGGAGGTCCACGACAGAGATATAAATGACCTGCAGTTGGATCATTTTAATTTATGAAACTGCTGCTTGTTGAAAAAATAACACCAGTATTTACTACATACAGTGTTTTGAAACAGCAAGATACTACAAATGTGACAGACTATAACCACGAAGAGGAAGCAGACAGACGTGGGGAAAGTAGCAATTTTTTGTTCATTCTTCGTATTTTGAATGTAGAATTCTACATTGTGGAGTTCTACAATGTAGAAATGTAGAATAGTTGGTTTTTTCTTTTCCGAAAATTTAGAAAGGAATTATTTGCATTTACTATGGTTGTATTCAACTCTTCTACCTTATTTTCAAAATACATCCCACAAGATTGCTTTTGAGGTTACGCAGTTTACTTGATTTAATAGTCCTTGAAGTGTCCTAACATAATTTGTCATGTAGCGTGCGCAGTCACTTCCCAGTGCAACACATTCCCACTCAACGTCATAGAATGAAAGTGTGTTCAAAGTGACATTAACACAACTTGCATTGTTCGCCACGTCCAGTATCAGGGAAACATACGTACTTAATTGAGTATGGGATATTGATGGATGAAGCACATACAGCTAACATTCTTATCCGTTGTATTCATTACACCACACAAAACATCTTTCCCTCTACCTCCTTCCTTTTGTCCAGCATTGAAATGTAGCTTTGTCATATCTGATTTGTCACTGGTAAATAGCCGGTTCAATGTCTCGCTGCACTTTATCAGTCAACTACGAAACGTAGGGTGGTCTATCGACTTGAAAAAAGGAAAGAAGAAGGAAGAGAAAGAAAGAAACAAATACAGTTTCCAAAACGAATTCATCTTTACACTTCCTCATGTGACCTGCGTTCTCCAAAGTTTTAAGTTGCCGCACGAAGCAAGCCAACTTGGTTTTGTGAATTTCCACGGTCTTTGTGTTCTTTTCAGTTTTACAGCATCTTTTCGCATTGCTTTCAGACGACTCTCATAATGGTTGCATATTAAATCACTACAAGAAATTATGAATTTCTCATTATTTTTTAAAAATTATTTTCTTGTTTAACGACGCTGTCAATTGCCAGGATCACATCAGCGTCGCCGGTGCGCCGGAATTTTGTCCCGCAGGAGTTCTTTTACATGCCAGTAAATCTACTGACATGGAGCTGTCGTTTTTAAGCACACTTAAAAACCATCGGCCTGGGCCGGGTTTGAACCCGCGACCTTGGGATCCGTAAGCCAGCATCTAACCAACTGAACCACCCAGACCGACATGCATTTCTCATATTGGTATTCCTAAACTGTCTGTCAAACTAATCGCTATTTTCAATAACACACAAACTATAAATCAGTGACTTGGTAGCTGGAAGCTGGAAACAGACACGGGAAACAAATAACTATTTTCCTCTGAAAATCTATCTTTATGTGGTCAACAGCAATGGTTTTTAAATGCTTTGTTGTATAGATATTCTCCACCCACTGAACTACTATTTTCGCACTTTTTAGACCAGCAATGGCTTGGAAAGCGTCCTGCAAGTTCGGTGGCTAAAATCGCATACCTAAAGTAAGAATGAGTTAGCGTTGGGTTCCATCGCCGTTCTAAATACTTCATAGATTATTCTTTAAACTACGTATTTAAGCACTTAGAAATCGTCTTCACGGGCTTTTCTGCGATATGTCACGTAGGAATGCAATTTTCTTCCATCAGCAATAATAGCAAGCTTTACGGTACATCTACATGGATGCTACTCGGGTCCTGACATAATTCTTGTCACATCTGGCCCACACTTCTCCGTGACTTAGAGCATTACCGTTATGTTGTAGCTCTTCTATGTACGTCAGCATTAATTTGTTTTACAAGAACTTCACTTTTTTGAGCTTCCAAATTCCCGGCAAGAATTTCTAGCAGCAGTGAGGGTATTGTTTAAAAGAAACACTGTAAAAATACGTTTCACAAAAACAAAATTGGAGGAAAATATAAAAAAATGTAATAGTTATCTAATTTAATCAGGTGATATGTACCCTGAAAAGAGCAGTATCCGGGAATTGTAGGATCATTTCATGTACTTCATATGAAGCTAACACACATGTTCTAATTTTATAAATGAACAATAGTACTTTTTACTTCCTCTCCTAAGACATTAACTAAAGGAAGTATTGTATTCCACCAAAAAAGATTAGCGAAATTTTTGCAGAAATAAGCGTATTGGATCCACTAAACCTTAAAAGGCATTTTAGACAGAGGTTCGTATGTGTATATGTGTGTTTGTGTGTTTGTGCACGCGCGCGGGCGTGTGCGTATGTGCGCGCGAACAACATGACTCAGAAAACAAATGACAGAAAAATAACAAACATGGTAGGTAAGTTTAGTATGTCCCAAAGATGCGACATTAGATTTTCATAAAATACCCTAACTCAAAGCACCCATTATTTCGAAAACGTTTCGTTACTTTTGATTTTCTGAAAAATGCCAAAGATTTTGATTGTAATATCATATCTTAAGCTATTTGTATGACTATTCTCTATGAATATGGTATAAGTTCTCTTCTTTCTGGATGCATTTTGTAACCTTACCACACGAAACATGTACTCATTAAGGCAGGCTTTACATCAGTTTTTGTAGTATTAATTTTTAGTATTAACAAGGTTTGTTGCTATCATTTTGAATTTTCACAATCTTTTTGAGCTGGTCATTATTTTGTATTGGTTTGTCTAGGATGCAAGGAGTGAGGAGATTGAAAGCCAACATACAGTGACTACCTTTTAAAGCTTTGAGTATAAGTTCTGTCTCTTGTGGCCCCCTTGTAGTTACAAAGAAATGTAAAATGGAACTATTTCTGCAGAGGTTTATTTGGATTAACTTGGCACAGATGTTAAAATAAATTGCTGTAAAATATATTAAAAGCAAACTGTAGGAGATAAAGTCATGTGAATGTTATACATTAGATCTTTAACCTTCTTATTTCTTCATAATTGAATGTTGTTGAGAACTGTGGCGATTTCTACCACCAAAAGCTAACAGTACAAAGGTACTGTTTGTTTTACTAACGCTAAGCCGACAAAATGCAAACCCCTGATTGCTGTGAAACCTTTTTCCCTTTTAGCAAATGTACTAACCTTGACCTAGGCCCCTGTGGCATATATCAACAAGGATAACACCTCTGATTTGGAAGACACAGCCAAGGTACTATAGAAACCAATTTTGTTAAGCCACTACGACAAAACTTTTAGTGAGCATAGAGTGAGCAGAATATCTTATTTTATGAGACCTAAAATATGTTGTTAATATCAAACAGTAACTTTACTAGTTCAGTATAAGACCGAGGATCTTATAGAAAGTCCTAAGTATGTATGTATGTATGTATGTTGGTTGGTGCGAAACGCAGAGACAATTCAAGAAATGCTAGAAACTTGAAGCTTTATGCGTTTGTAGTGATTTCAGTGCATACGCTATAAAGGTGTTAATATAATTCTTTTTATTTATACGAATGGTTTTAGGAGGCTGAAATTTCACAATATCCCTTAAGAAATACTCTGGCAAATATCACAGGACTTATCACTTCAATAATTGTTACCGTATTAATGATTCAATTCAGTCCAATATATTATCACCGAGTGGGGTGGCTCCGTGGTAACTTATGAGGCTAACAACTGGAAGTCCTGGGTTCGATTTACGTTGCACCAGCCACTTCGGTTTTATCACGTTATACCTTGGTTGGTAGGCGAACGCTGGGTTGGATGATATAACGCCGCGAATTTTGCAGTCACCCATTTCCTGCCATTTCAATTCCCTACGATGTTGAGGTGCGAAGAATAAGGCGAGTGGATTGCGGGCGTGGCATATGGCAGTGGAGCTTCTTGGTGGAACTGTTTGCTCCGGCGTTCGGTGTAGAACGGGCCCTCGGAGAGATGTCTCTATGGGGCATGCAAGGCCGTGGGGCTGTCCCCGGCGTCAGGATATAGGTAATATCCGGAGACGTCAGGGCAGGCCTGGGGAACAGTACTTCCAAGATGCGAGGCCATTTCCCTACTTGCCCTCTCTTCGTGACCACCAAAGGGTAACGACTGGTTCAGTTTTGGAGTTGCACACATTTTTGTTCTAAAGCACAGCAGGCTGTTCATAACAATTGCAATTTGTTACGCACTTTAATATCATAAAACACTTTGTTTCCAAGCATAAATGTTCATATGGAGACGGTAAAGTTTCGGGAGTAAACGGACAAATTCTCTTGACGAACTGAAGGTAAGAGTAAAACAGTCAAGATGATGCATGTTCCTCTGTTGTAAACATCATCGGGACTATGTACAGAACTGCAAGGGACATTGCAGGGTCAATGAAACCCTATCCACAAGGTGAATGTCAAACATGGAGCCTGAGAATAGCAAACTTGTGGAGAATAAAACATGTCAACGAGCAAAACAAAGTGTATGAGTGTATAGGAAGAACTGTCAAGAAACGGAACATTTTGTATTACATTTTCATTACATGAAATCATACCACAATTATAATGTGTAGTAAAAGTATTGTAACGTGTGGGCTAAACCGTTCTGTTTTCTGTCATAAAATAGGTAATAAAACAAATATAAAAACAAAACCATTAACATTTTACCATATGTAACATAATGTATGTAAGTGACATGACCATACACAGCCCGCCACTGGTAGGGGAAACCGGTTCCACCTAGTGCGTATGTTTGGAAGTGTGCTAGTAGCTACTGCAGGTAAGGATGGAACGGACTAACTCTGTTCGCACACTCAAAGAGCTGTTCCCCAGGCCTGCGTTAGGAGGCCTTCCTGATAACCGAAACTTGCGACCACCTGGACTTTGGATTAAAATACATTTCTTCTGAAACTTACCCTTACTTTTGGTTTCTACCCCTTATATTATGCGGCGTGCTTGCACTGTCGAATGTACTTGAGCTGTGGAATTTGGCGTAAATTGGAGGTTAACTTAAAAAGGTCAAAAACAATTCTTACTTATGTTTAAAACATAACATGAACAGTTACACTATAGGCCGCAACCAAATTTTTGAGTTACTTATACACACTTACTTGTGTCACCTACACGAATGGCAGTTTTTAGGCTTAGGCTGTGGGACGCGGCGAATATTATACCAGGTGAATCGGCCACCCCTTATTTTTTGGAGGTAGGCCACCCAACAAACGGCATGTGGGCTTTAGTCCAGTCTTGTTCTTACTAAAACGTATCACTTGGCGTTCTTAGAGAGAGGAATGCGCAAAATTCAGAGGAACAGCGGTTTAAGGGACAAAACATACTCCTCGCTAAAGTACATCTAAAAACACAGGACTCGTTTACTGAGAGCAAATTCCGGTTTGTAGTCGATTTTACAAACTTTTGATTATAGTATACATACCAAGGTAATTCAGTAAACGCTTCTGAACAAATGAATGTATCATATGATTACACTAACATCACTAAATAAGAAGAAAATGGCCGATTCTAGTACTTATAGTAGGGATGGCTGCAAAAATTTAGGACACGCCTCACTCACCATGCACCCATACAGTCAAAACGCAGATAGTATTAAATAACGGCTTATTTAAATTTTTGCGTAAACTACGTCTCGTACATCTCAAATAACATGCATAATAGCTTTTGCCATTTAAGCAATAATATTAAAGCTCCCAGCAAAGGATCAAAGCTGTCTTAAAAGGTTAAATTAAGCATGGGAACTCGTGAAGTGGCAATGACATAGCATCTGGCATACAAGTCATACTATTGAACTCGGAATGCGCTTTCAGCCTGAACTCGAAGTAGCTGAAGAGTATTATGACTGTATCCTATGTGTAAACCGTGGGACATAGGTTCGCGTCTCGGTGTTGTACAGTTATGTTATGCTCATTAAAACTTGCAAACCGAATTCACAATAATCTAATTATAAAGTCCCTGAGGGTTTATGCCATTTTAACTTAAAGCGTTTTTGGTTCTCTGGATTTCGTAATAGAACAGGTATAATAATAACTTGTGCCCCATTGGACTGGCATGATGTAGTGTGTTATTATGAATGCCGGCTCCCTTCATTCTCCACGTGTATTATGCTGTTGCATAATATTTTGTGCCTTTACTTCACCATGTATTCGATAGACGAGTACACTGATATGCTTTTGATCTACGGAGAAGCAAGGGGCAATTTACAAAGCAACTCAGCATCTATACCGGGAGATATCGCAATAGACAACAATACCATAAAATGGAAATAAAACAATTACATATTAAAATGATAAGATCCTTTAACATAATTTTTCAGCCAAGGTTATTGTAATTGTAATGTGCGTGAAAATCACTATAACTTTTATCATATGACAAAATTGTTAACAGACTTCTCTCTACGGTAAAGGGTTTATCAATGGTTTTTGTAACAGGCCGCCATCATTATGAGAGTTCTGTCATTTCTGTTATTTGTGTTCTACAAGAAATACTCATTGCTTAATGTCATTGTTTGGGGCAGAGATTATTGAGGATCATCTAACTGGAAATTTATTCTTACACAATATCGTAACGGACAGATTTATCTGTTGTTTCTGGAGGATACTCCGCTTCATTTGCTTGAAGTTGTACCAAATCATGTGACTGTTGCATGATGAACCAGCAACACACTTCCGTATTACTGTTCACCGCCTAATCAGTATCCTCCCCGGAAGATAGGTGGGATGAAGAGTTCCTTTTCTATGGACTGCTTGATCTTTGGATGTAATTCCCCTTGATTTCTCCTTGAGGGTCATCTGAAAAATGTTGCATTTGCAGAGTCAGTTCCAAATATGTGTATCAGTGCAGCCCGTGGCGCTGGAAAATTCGAACGAATAAGGTGGTATATGATGCGACATATGGACACTTGCATTACATCCTATGGAAGCTAACACGAACATCTTGTGACAAAATGAATGCCATATCATACTGACCATCGCCATGTTTCTCCAGGCTGCAATGTTGGTTTTCGTGACCTAGAAATAACTTTTCAAATTCCTCATGATGCTGAGTAGCAACAGATCATATACCAGGTGGGTCAGCTGCTCCTTATTTTCCAGTTTTATGCAATCCGCATTTTATATTCTAACATGAAATCATCGGTCCCTATGCTAGGTTCCACCCAAGTATTTAACATGGGTATATTTGTCTTGGGTTACCTCTGAAGTTCCTAGGTAGCTCAGTTAGAACGAGCGCACGATTCGTAAATAATATACATATGTGCTGCAAAGGTGGTTCGAAACCCCTGCATGTACTAATTTTTTACTGCGTAATATTTACAAATAACGTTAGTTAAACAATTATTATGTGAAAAGCTCTTATTATTTGAGTCCGTAACGGTTTTATTTCTACTTTATGGTATTTTTGCATATGAGGATATCTCTCCCGGTATAGATTTTGAGTTGCTTGCACTTCGGCTGTTGCTTCTCGTAGACCAAAGGCATATCAACATACTTGTTTGTCGACTAAATGGTGAAGAAATGGCACAAAATGTCGTGCGACAGCATACACGTGGAGAATGAAGGGAGTCGGCATTCATAATAAAACTACATCATGCTAGTCCAATGGGACAGAAGTCATTATACCTATTCTATTAGATAATGCAGACAACAATAAAGTTTTAAATGATATCCTAAACCCTCAGAGACTTTAAAATTAGATTATTGTGAGTTCGGTTTCCAAGTTTTTATGGACCGGAAAAATATTGTACAATGTCGAGACTCGAACCCGTGTTTCGGGGGTTAGCGCATAGTATACGGTCATAATTCTGTTCAGTTATTTGGAGGCTCGACTGAATGTACACTTCGAGTTCAAACCCTAGAGCCAGTACGCCAGGTGCTAAGGCATTGCCACTTCGAGACTTTCCTAATGTAATTTAGCCCTTTAAGGCAGTTTTAAACCTTTGCTGGGCGCTTTAATATTATTACTTAAATGCCAAAAGCTATTATGCACGTTATTTGAGTTGTACGACACGTAGCTTACACCAACATTTAAATAAACCGTTATTTAATAATTGGTGCGTTTTGACTGTACGGGTCCATGGTGGATAAGGCGTGTCTGTCATATTTTTTGCAGCAAACCGGACTCTTAAGTGCAAGAATCCACCATTTTCTTTTTACCTGATGTTAATGTACTCATATGATAGGTCCGTTTTTTCAAAGGTGTTTACTGAATTGCGTTGCTATGTATACTCTAATAACAGATTTGAAAAATCGCCTGGAAACCCGGAATTCGCTCTCAGTAAACGAATCGTGTGTTTTTCAAGTGCACTTTAGCGAGGAGTACGTTCTGTCCCTTAAACCGCTGTTCCTGTAAATTTTGCGCATTCACCTGTCGAAGAACGTCAAGCAATGCACAAAACTAGACTAAATCTCACACGGCGTTTGAATGGGTGGCCTACTTTCCAAAAAATAAGGGGCGGCTGACTCAACTGTTATATGGATCGAAAAATTCATATAATAATAGATGGTTTCGAACACTCGAGCATTTTGTGGCTGGAAACAGCAACACTACGTTCCAACCTACAACTCTACGGTATTATTTCCGTAAATAAAACATTTAAATGTCTGCTGACCTCAATTTCCCCTGCCTGATTATTGCAACAAACTATTAGAGCATTTCCCTTTAAAGATAGTTCTGAAAATGCATAATTTTGAATAATAGTATGAATGAAACTGAAATTAAATTAAATGTAGTTTAAAAAAAGTAAACAAAAAGAGGAAAATGTGAGACAAACTCACCGTTACAGCTACTTTCTACAATATTAACGACACTTTGTGTATCAGTCTCAACTTACTTAAATAAATATTTTATACCAAAATGTTTGCAATGTCGAATAGTTTACATGACTACCATGACCTCTATTGTTTAAAAGAGGGAACTACCTAACAATTACATACTATTTGTTTTAAAATGGACCACCACTTAGCAGTAATTAGGAAATATGTACTTTTATTAAAAGAGGTAAAGTTGTTGTGTATACTTAACACAGGGGAGGCCAAGAATATTTTGGGCGATACACCCTATCACCCTGACTATGTATCTGAACTGTAGTGCAATAAATACTTCAGTAAGGTAAATTGATAGGGGTTTTATCTACGCGGCACTTTGGGCGGTGCCTGTGCTAACTAATAAATATGCAGCAAGCGACGTTAACCTTTATGACGTACGTGACATTGAACTTCTAGAAAATACAGCCTATTACAGGTTCTATGTTGTTTATTGCGTCAATATCTTGATTCGGGAGGAGACTCTGCTGAACGCACAACTTAATTTACAGTTCAGAGTATTCGCAATGAATCATTACCTTCGATACTGCTTTTAACTGCTGGCTGTCAGGCTTGTCGCTGTTCCGGCATCTCCTCTTTGTCTGAGGCGTCCAAAAAGTCACTCTGCGACTCGGGTGTTCTGACCACAGTTGTGCTACGTTACGCTATACTCTTTATCCATTTACATCAAATAATTCTTGTGCGGATGCTAAACTTCTCTGTAGTGATCAATATACCGGGTGAATCCACCTCCCCTTCACTTCTGTGTCTATACAATCTGCCACACATGAAAATATCGTCTTTATTGACAAACAAATACATTCTTCTTGACCACGATTCGTGCAACACGTTTATTCGTTCATTTACAATCAGAGGATTACGTAAATATAAGTTTTAATTTCTCCTTACCTAACTTATAAATTATAACGGTTGCAACTCATTTGTAACGTTCATAAAATATGCTTTATGAAATATCCAGCCTCATGCCCTGAGCAATAAATAGATGCTTGAATAAATTTAAGCTACTTACTACCAGGATTTGAACCCGTACAGCCAACTCGCAACCGATAAATAATATATTGTCATTATACCATTATACTGCTATTTGGTACATAGGGGTCTGAATGCGTTTTCATCAGAGCTCGGCCCAACGTACCAACGCGCTTGAAGTTACAACGTTTGTGTTGTATGGTTAGGGAGGGGGATGGCATGAGCCCGCTGTAGTTAGCCTTATCTCAAACTGTAAACTTCCAGTCATACTAAGGTACAAAAATAATATTCCCATTTTCCAGTGCAGATCTATTACATAAAATAATTCCCTAACAAAATAATTTATAATGAACAGGTTTTAACATTCCGAAATAACCATTTTCTGTGTGTAAGAACAAGTAAAAGCTATATATGCCGAGCGGGATGGCACAGGCTATAACGTCTGTGGACCGCTTTCGGAACGTTGCGGGTTCGATCCCCGTAGCCGACCTTTCTGGACCATGAACTTTTTCGGAGGTTTCCCCGAGTCACCAGGCGAATGCAGGGAAGGATTTCCATATCCTCCGAATTTCCTGTCGCTCCATTTCGTTACACTAATAATTTCATTTCACCCTTAATTCCGTTAGGTTTATCCCAGGGTTGGAAGCATAGGCGAGCGTTGCGGCAGCAATACGACAGGGAGAACAAACGCGCTCTGGAAATCTCGTCGTCCAGGTTGGACGTGGAGCCTACTGGTTTCCGGTTTCCATATAGGATGGTACAAGTCCTAGAGGATTAATAATATTTTGTTATTTAACGGCACTTTCAAATGCTAGAATCACATCAGCATCGCTGGCGTGCCGGAATTTTGTCCCACAGGAGTTCTTTTACATGCCAGTAAATCTACTGACTCTGAGCTGCCGTTTTTAAGCACACTTAAAAGCCATCCATCTAGGCCGGATTTGAACCCGCGACCTTGGGTTCAGTAGGCCGGCATCTAACCAACTGAGCCACCCAGACCGACAAATCCGAGGGGGGAGGGGAGCCATTTCCAAGTCCCGATCCCCCTTGGGAGTAGGAGAGGAGGGGTGGGAGAGGAACCGGGTTGAGCCAATCTCCACCTGGGTGCTTCTAAGTGGGAAAATGTAGGGACCCTGCCCTCTGCTCTGTCGCGGTAACGTTCTGGCCACCCTTCGGATCCGTTTGCCTCACCCATGCTGCTGGGGGATTCCCCGTCAGAGGCATAGGCACAAAAGATTGCCTCTCAGTCGAAGTGCTGAGCCCACCTCCGCAGGTGGTCATTGGGTCATCGAGTTATTTGGTAGAAAATAAATCTGAATGGTTAAAACGTAATGTTATGTGTCCCAAAGGAAATTATTTTGCTGCTTCTAGAAGCCTTGCAACAGTTGCAACAATAGTCGCGCTTATTAGCTGTTGCCATTGTTGGAAACAAAACGTACTTGATTGAAATGAATGCATTTGAATCAAGTTTTTTTTTTTTTTTTTTTTTTTTTTTGCTACACTATAACGTTTTGTACGTTACATACGCTGCTATTCAAAACTTTAATGAGGTTGTGGACTCTTGCTTACTTGTACGCTTCAAATGCTAACAGCGATTGTAATTCTTAAGATGTTTTCTTTCCTCTGAGGATAATTTCAAGGGTGAGCAAAACACGCTCATGTACACGTGACTTCTTTATGGTAATGCGGAAGGGTGAGACTCAAATAATAGGTATGTTTCTGCCTGAACACACGTATTTTCATTTCCACATTGATTCTAAAGGAAAGCTTTGAGGAATCTATCTGCATGTGAATTAGCTATCTGTCGTATCACAAGAGACATGCTTGTGGTAGAAATGAAAATCGCGACTGAAGCCTTGTCATGCAATTAAGGTAGCTTCCCAATGTGTATTTCTTTCACTGTGATGTTCATGTGTGAGAACTGCTAATGAATAGATTGTATATCAATGTGTTATCCAGATAACGAATTTGGTTCATCTTATATTCTAATATGTGCTATTTGCAGGGCCTTTCACAAATTTGCTCCTTAGCGAATTAACTAGAGCCTTTAATTTGTATTTTTAATTATTATTCCTGCAACAAAATTATATATACCAACTAATATGTTATTTAAAAATATTACTATAATTGTATTAAGCTATACCTAATTAGATAAATAGGTTTAAAATTGCCCTCACCATACATACGTATGTAGGAAACAAAGCAATCAAAACCACATGCTAAGGACGTTTTAAAAACAAATACTGCAGCAAAAACATTTTCTGGAGTAGAACGAACGTTTCTCTGTCAACGTGTTTTAAGAAAT
>CM060962.1:91204411-91231911 GCA_030765045.1 Tenodera sinensis | reverse complement strand
CAGCCAAGTACCCCATCTAGTAAAAATGGGCTGAAGGGGTAACGGTAATTCATTTAGTCTTTCTCTGTATGCAGCTATAGGTTAAGGGGATTTTAAAAACACATGTTAAGGTAGAGCAGAGTATAATTTTAAACGGATTACTCTAAATTTTTTCTACATTTCTACACTTTTTACAGCTTTGCGAACATTAAAACTTTTATATGCCTAAATTTTAGACTAGTAGCTTTTTAGCCGAGGATATCAAATTATTAACT
Source organism: Tenodera sinensis (assembly GCA_030765045.1). Taxonomy (NCBI): domain Eukaryota; kingdom Metazoa; phylum Arthropoda; class Insecta; order Mantodea; family Mantidae; genus Tenodera; species Tenodera sinensis. The sequence continues at coordinate 91,231,657 of CM060962.1, read as the reverse complement.
TTGTCATAATTAGACCGTATTGTTTCTGCAACACGATGGAGCCCATGAGCAAGACACATAATGTATCTTAGATTAGGGTAGAATATCTTGATTGCTTTCCGGGCCTTGGCCATGCATGGAGCGGCGTCACTTAACAGTAACAAAACTCAGTCTTTATTTAAACTATCTGGCCAAAGAATACCTAAAATATCAGAAGAATTTTATGAGACAAGTTTTCATAAAAATTAAGTATTTTAAATGAGAATAATAAATTCATAATAGAACTATATTGACCGAAACATACGTAAACCATCATCAAAGGAAGTTGCAATTGTGGTAAGTTTTTTGCTGAACTTTACATCATAACTAGATATGGCTGACTAGGTCCTTCCGCAGTTAATTTTCCTACAATCAGGCTAGCAACATACCGCCCTATAGGATTGCTTGTTTCATCTGCAGATGTCCATATATTTAAAGATCCCAACTCTTCGTGAATATTATCCTATTAAATACAGCATTTTTATGTGTACCAAAATAGATTTGTGTGTACTTTTTACATAAAATTAAAAGTAAAGCAAATGCATTATATAATCCTACCTGATTATAATATTTTGGAACATTTCCTCAATGTCGAGGGATCGGGGACATCTTTTGAAGTATATTTCTCCAGAAACTTCTTAAGACTTGGGTTTTGAGTTTCTCAAGCGGTATATTTGCTCCTACAAAAGCATCGCACAAATCCATGTAATAATTATTTTGTGGTGGTTTACGTGCCAACCAGATGCGACATGCTGGTCGATTTGAAATTTTTAGTGCACTTTGTCTGAAATGAAAATAGACCATACTGTTAGCCAGAAAATATTTAAAAACAGGTAGTATAATTTAATTATTTTAAAGATGTTTTGTGTTGTTTCACAATGAACTACTACCAAGAAAATATTCGAAAACAAAATAACAATGCCTGCCTCCTTGTTGCAACAATCTCAAAATACGGCAACCCCATCTGATCTAATAAAATCCTTGGCTCTTATCCATTGGGCAAGGAGAACAATTTTAGAGCCTTTAATTGGAGGCATACTAAAGTCACATTAACACCCAGAATAAATAACCATGTTAAACATCAACCACGTTAACCTCTTCAAGCTTTCTCACACTCTAAAGGACACACCAGCAGGAGCTGTGACAATGAGTCAACTGGGTGCGTTTCTTTGCTTTTGAAGGTCAAATTCCTCGATCCTGCCACACAATTGGTTCGCGCTGGACTTGTATAAGCACATTTCAATTCAGAAGAGAGCCAGAAAACTGGAAATAAAATTCGGAGAATGGGAAATTATACAAGGATATATATTTTTTCAAAGTGAGGAACACGAGTATAATTGCCACAAAAATCGAGAAGTTGAGGTTTTCACTCAAGCATTAAAACATGTATTTAAAATGAATATAATGCATATTATATGCACGATAAAGCCAAGAAGACCTTAAATATGAATTGTGCATGTTTTTGTCCCCAAAAATGCCAAAATATGCAAATATGCAAGAAAAAAGTACACATATTTGGGACCAAAAGGTAATAAAATGGACAAGTATTAAGATTGAGCAATGTCATATGTTCCTATAAAAACATGCATTTGCATCAAAGTCTCGTCTTATGAGAGAATAAGTGAAGGTGCTAAAATAATGTTAACAAATACTAGTGGAATATTCATGGACGTAATACTTATTGATAACGATATGAATTTAAGACTTTCTACCTACCAATTTTTAAGATCGTTTCCTTAATCATCGATTAAATTCCAGTTGTCGTTGTAGTGTTTAACGCCCGCTTTTACTACTACGGCACCGCAGGCGGTGACACTGATGATACATGGAATGAAGATGGAGCACCGGTGGAATGAGATGGCGGAGGAAACCGGAGCACCCGGAGAAAACCCGCCCTGACGCCGCTTCGTCCACCACGAATACCACATGCGGGTCCCTGGGATCGAACCCGGGCCGCCTAGGTGATAGGCGAGCGCGCTAACCGCTCGGCCACGGCGCCGCCGATTAAATTCCAGCATGCAAGGCACGAAATATAACGAAATATAACGCTATATGCACACTTACGATCTTGTTATAGAATTTCATTTTGATAGATGTGATTACCAATACTGAGCGAGATATTCCTAGGGTAAAGAGTGAGCCTCATTTTCGGGGTTAAAATCCCACAAGAGCTGTTCTTTCTGACGTTTTATCCAGGTTTTCCTCAGTCCTCGTAATTCCATATGCCGGATAAATATTCTACACTTAGGCTTGGAACGTTTCAACGATTCAACTGACAGGTATTCATTTGGAAAACACCAAAAATAATGTATCACTGAACTTGCACAACAACCAAAGATGTTAAAGGGGAAATAAAATTTAACATGAGCTTTGAATATATTATGGACATGTTTGGTTATAAAAATCATTTATTACAATGCTGTTCATTATGAAGGAAAACAGATTAGAAACCTAAATCATATTTTCTCCACACTATATTATAGTTAAGAGTGAGTTAGTGTTTGGGGTTTAACGGCCCGTCGACAACGAGGTCATTTGGGCCTTATAGTTCAGAGAGTGCTCTACTGAAATTTTGATAAAGTGTTCAAGATTAACAAAATACCATTTCTTAATTGATAAAATCTCCAAACCTTGTACCTTTGTGACCTAATTTCAGTATCGACCTCCCTCACATGCTAATGTCCTTCCACACGGTTAAAATAGTATCCATAGTATCCTATGAGTTGATAGAGCATATATATATATATATATGTGTGTGTGTGTGTGTGTGTGTGTGTGTGTGTGTGTGTGTGTGAGTGTGTGTGTGTGTGTGTGTGTGTGTGTGTGTGTGTGTGTGTGTGTGTGTGTGTGTGTTAATTCCACATTTCTGGCATGCCATTTTTCTGCACCTTTCATGATTGTAAATGTCAGAAACAAGGGGTCTTATTACAGTTTCTTATAAATGTTCAGCTTAAGTTATTGAAATGTGGATAAAAAAATTGAAGTAGATTTTATTCCCAAAATTTAGCTAGTTCCATGGTAATGGCTTTATTTTCAGAAATGTAGCTTTACTTTGTTGTTCAAACACTTAATGACATATGCTATAACCTTTTTCTTTTTTGGAAAACTCTAAGGAATAAACACAGAATTGCTCTTAAGTTTTGAAAACAGACGTTTAAGAACTTATACTTCTATTTATAATTTAAACACCTTTTTTATTTCCATCGCAAAGGACACTTCCCAAAAGATTTCGAAAGCCTTTGTTTGTTCCTTTTTTAAGAATTAAGAGCTTGAAAATTCAAGTAGTACGATCCCTTTAAATTAGCTTAAGTCCAATGTCAGTGTTATTTGCACAACCTCGATAGACATGCGCATTGTAATTGTCTCACTCAAAAAGAAACATGTTATTCTAACTTAGTTTAAAAGTATGTACAAATCATTGCTTGTTTGTGAAGAAACATTGTTCTACTGAATCAATTAGATTTTGCTCTAGCTAATGTATATATTTCAAAACGTCTAACTTCCAAAAAGATGTCCCTACTCTTAAACTGCTATTGTTTTATATAACCTTGTTCATTTTAACATAGGTAAATGATTTAAATTACCATAATTAATACAAATAAATATTAACCATAATGCTTCAAAACACTAGGATAGGTAATTTCTTGAAAATATATACTATACGAGTGCAGTTTTGCAGGACATGGATTCTATGTATGTATATTATACAGGATGAAAAGTGAAATAATCCTGCAGATTTTAAGAGCGATTTAACCTTATTGTGAATAACAAGAAAGACTGATAAAGAGGGCTGAAAAGTTTTTTAGTTTTCTAGAAAGAATGCTTTCATACAAAAATTATCATCACCTGTTGGACTACTATTGATTAAGGATTCTTAATTTATGACTATATTCATAGAAAATTCAATAAACGACAACTTTTTCCTTTGGCGTATTTCAGTAGAATGAACGGTTTTTGCGTAAATTAAATTAAAAATGTCCATAGTTTGTTTCCTCCTTAATTCTGTTAGAACTGGCAACATCGTATCAGCTACATTTACTTTCCTCCGATGCCAGTGTGGATCACGGGGAATGTTTACCTAATCGCATGCAATTGTTTTTTGTCAAAGCCACAAGTTAAGGCCAGAGCAATTATTAAGCTTGTCTACAAGCAAGTGGTGGACATATGGAACACTGCCTATAAACATTTGTTTCAAATTTATATCCAGGAGGCAGGTTTAGATATTTTTAATGAATCCCAAAAATTTTGCATACCTACTAATGCTAATAAATGCTAGTGATTAAAATTATGGCTACTTTTTGTTTCTAAAGCCACCAAGTAAACAATGGTCCGTGAGTGTGGAATTCATTGGGCACGAACAGCATGGTTTACGTTTACGTTTCTTGAAATATTCTGATATCTCACACACATATTCAATGCACAAACATTTTATCAGAAACGTTAGTGCTGCAAATTTCACTGCTTAATATTTTTGGCGTTCAAAGCTTATTGTTAAATCATGTTACAGTAACCAATAGCGAAAGTACTTCAAAAACCTCTGCACCATGTTATAGGTACAGGTTCTTTTTTTAGACTGACAATTAGATGTACGTGCTGGCAAAAAGCGCTTTAGTCCCATTTTAAAACGGGCATGTAAAATATTAGATAGAATCTTACACCTCCCGGTTGACCAAACCTATAAACAATTGCCCATACATTCCGTTTAAGCACATCGCAGTGGAGTGTAATTATAAATTATGTTTATCTAAAGTTTTAGAAAGTATTGGTACCACATTGTTAAATTTAACACAGAATGACGTATTAATAATGTAAGGTATGTTTCACACAATATGTAACTGTGTCATATTTAACTGTTCAATATCAGTAACAATGTTGGCAAGTTAGTTACCTTACTATGGCATAAGCCATTGAAATAGAACAGGCCAGATATTAGGCCTTTAAACACACCAGATAATGGCGCGGGTACGTAGAATTCGAGGTAATATTTGCATACGATAATCTCACCTTTTTGTGGAATTTTGTGGTGTCTCGCAAGCCCAGCGACACAACATCTGGATTCGATACAAGGCCAATGTCACTAAAGGTTTTTATAGAACATAAGAATAGTTCCTAGTGCCATCGGTACAAGCATACTACTCAATCAACAAGCTGCGCCACGTCGTCACATCTCTTTTAATTGCAATTTACTTAGGCGCGCGCCCTGATACAACGCCGTTAGTCGCACGCGGCCTAGTAGGCCCTCGCTGCATTTTAGTGCTTATATGCTTGTATTTATCTTTCTAATTGTATTTCTCCTTCATTCCCATGTTTAGCTTCATTTAGCTTAAATAAACATAGTTTTTATTACTCGTAGCATTATCTTACTAGATAAAGCAAAGATAAACAAAACGTAGTGTGAGTACACTATGCATAAATATTTGCACTGCACTACACGGAAAGATAAAAAACTGTGCTCAGTTATACAACTTGTAATTTTAAGTGTACTGTCAACAACAACAATGATAATGATATTGATAATAATAATAATAATAATAATAATAATAATAATACTAATAATAATAATAATAATAATAATAATAATAATAATAATAATAATAATAATAATAATAATAATAATAATAATAATAATAATAATAATAATAATAATAATAATAATAATAATAATAATAATAATAATAATAATAATAATAATAATAATAATAATAATAATAATAATAATAATAATAATAATAATAATAATAATAATAATAATAATAATAATAATAATAATAATAATAATAATAATAATAATAATAATAATAATAATAATAATAATAATAATAATAATAATAATAATAATAATAATAATAATAATAATAATAATAATAATAATAATAATAATAATAATAATAATAATAATAATAATAATAATAATAATAATAATAATAATAATAATACTAATAATAACTTTTAACGCACGAAGGGTTATCTACTTACCCCAATGCCGGATGAAGAGGGCCACCTCGTATAATGATAGAGAATGAACCTTTGTAATAAATCCAAAATTTCCATTTAGTAACTAATTAAATTCTCGTCTAACATCGATTACCACCTTTGTTACCTCTCTCAGTTTGGAGAAACTAAACATCTGATGTTGTGGTGGTAATTTCTGGCTTGTGTTGAACAGAAATATTGTAGTACCATAATCTTAAATGACTATAACCCATGCTATAATCTCAAATAGGTGTGTGCAGTTTTTCCTTTAGCTTGCTTGTAAATTTTAGTAGACTGAACTCCTGTCCAAGCCTAGCAAAATTGGAATTTTACAATAAATTGACATATTTATGATTTGCAATTTTCCCAAGCCTTATTTTATACTTTAAAACCTGTTCCTGTTTAACATTCTTAAAATATTATTTTGAGAATGTTAGGTTATATTTATACAGTAACCACTGACTAGCTTTTTAAACGAAAAAACTGAAGTGCTACTTTCCTTTTTCAGAAATGTGTACTTCCCTTGATGGTGAAGGTGTCACATAACCTATCATTAACGTTTTCTTACATGAGAGAGAGAGAGAGAGAGAGAGAAAGAGAGGGAGAGGAGTTGAGGGAGGGAGAGGGGTTGAGGGAGGGAGAGACTTAAACGTCTCACATTATCTGAGGTTTGCCAAGACGATGAATTAAGTAATTATGGTTAATCAACGCTAAAATGAGCTTGGCGTCAATAGAGCTGTAGTTTAACTGACGTTTCTTACTTCAGGATAAGTGAAGTCCCGGTAGAACTTTATCTAGGCAATTCAACCGAACCAAGATTCGAACTCATATTACGCACTATGTATTACAGCATGAAGGTGGAATTTTTATCCATGCATCTTCTGGTAACATTCGTTTCTCTTTTTGTAACGAGAAGCAAACAATATGTTGTTTATTTCATTCTCTGAATACTTCTTGTACGGTTACTTCAGTCACAAATTGTTTATTTTCACAAACTGTGCAAACGGAAGTGCAAAATGCACGTCAGTATGACAGTTGAACATTGCTTTTGGGACGACTATCATCAGAGATATATAAAAGTATGACCTAACACTAAGCATGTGATATTGCGTGTTTACACACACCAGTTTATGGATATACACGTCTATTGTTAATTCTAGGTAATCAATAATTCTTGTGTAATGGAAAGGGGGGGGGGACTGGAGGAAATTCCAAAGCTGGCTCTTCCTCCACTTAAGAACCATCAGGAATTTCTAAGCCATAAATCCTATGGATGTGACAAACGAATACTGAGTCTTACCCGTTCGATTGTTTCGGTTAGGAAACTCAGGTTCTGAAACATGAACAAAACAACTACATAAAAAAATGATGCGTTACAATCTAACGAGTTTCTCACTTAGTGTAATTTACTTTCATTTTAGTAGTTACTTTACAACTTTTTCTACAAAATTGTTTTTCTGTCTACTTCCTATTCAACACGATACATTTAGCTGGAATTTTTCCAATGCACATTTTACTGTAGCTATGCAGTGCATACGGGAGGCTAAAATGACAGTCAAAGGTTTGAAAAGCAGGCAGTTGTAATTTTATGCTGAAATTTAATTTCACGATCCCACAGAAATTGCAGTATTGCATTGCTAAACCTATTGGAAAATTCACATAATTGGACAGACTTCGTAAACGGCTACAGCGAACGAAGAGGTTATTCGACACAAACTGCATATGTTAACGAGTTCCATATTTTTGAAAAAACTATCTTTTGCGTGGGTAAATTATGTGAAGCAATTTATGAGCTGTACCATATAGGCATGCAAGAAAAGGACAAAAACGATTGGTGAACGCGCAAGAACAACCTGCAATACAGTGGCCTGTATTGTAAGTTCATAGTTCATTTTGTTGAAATGTGAACTTATGCACATTTATGTGCAACTCAGTTATATTGTTTCTGTAGTAAATTTGCATCTCCTATATTAAAGCCTGTAACATTCGCTAATAAAGCGGACTTCGCAAGCAATTCACAGAAATGCCAAATATTCATTTTATGTATCGTGCCAACATCCAAAAAATTACATTTTAGTTAAAATGCTTGTATGAGTTTCTGAAAAAATTAAAAAGAACCACAAATTATATGAAAGACGTAGTTAATGGGAAATATTTTTTAAACATTTTCAAAGATACTGGATAACACAAACTTTAGATTCAGCCCAATTTTTCTTTTTGAGCTATGCTGTTCATGATAACGTACCCAGACCTTTTGCTAAGAATGCTATTTTTGAGGAGGACGGCTAGACCCATATTTAAAAAGAAAACATTCATTTGCGTTTCAAGTGTGCTCGACCTGGAAGTTCTTTTCTATACCAACGCGTGTCACTACACAAACCTATTGATCTATTCGTACAATTCTATTAAATGTTTCTTCATTGCCGAAATGTGGCGTTCCTTCGTGTGCAAAGGAGATGAAGTCTGGGAGTAATGGTGGAGAAAACTTTCTTTTTAATATTTAAGCTTCGTTTTCCCACTTGGAGCTGCAATTTTCTACAACAACCGTAACAATAATAAACTACAGCACATTTATTACTAGTAATGTTCACAAAATAGAAGGAAAATTATCATATAGGGCATTATGTTGTTTTTGTGTATACTTTTCAATTGAAATGCAGTTTTGAATTCTTATATATACAAACCATGAATATATTCACTTAAAATATGGAGATAATTCACATTGATAGTAACAAAGAAGGAAAGTAATGTTTTCAGATGTGCAGGTCTTCACTTTCTCATGAGGCTCACAGAATCATTGTTCAGGTGATGGAGGCTCCTTGTCTTCTATTTCCGCTGACTCCAGTATGTTCTTGTACAGCACTTGGGTCCCGTTTTGCATGCAGTCATTTTCAAAGTTTTTAGTAAAAGCTTATCAATGTCATGCAACTTTTCTTGCTGGAATTACTCTTTTTGCATTTAAAATTGTGATCTTTTTTCCACTTTGAAGACACCTTTAGGCATGGATAGGATATCAGTTGTATAAAACTGCTCACCAGTTGCTAATGTATTACCACGGCAGTGTCTTATGGAAATCGCCTTCGCCATTTTGAATTCAAGATCCCACTGTGCTGGTGATTTTAACACACTTTTCACATTAGTCTTTCAGTGATACAATTTTCCTAAAACTGATTCCTTAACTTTATGGAATGCTTCAAACTTAACATTGAAAATGGGCCAACATTTATTTTATATTGAGCTCACTTGGTAAATAAGAACGCCCATTTGAATGAGATCTGCAACAGTGGCCCTCTGTACATTTAATGATTACATGGAAGTAGGGTAGTTGAGGGAAAGCTGGACCACATTTTTATGGGCAAGATGGCCGCCATGCGTAATCTAAGCATTACTAGGTAAGGTGGTAGGGGAAGCAGGACGTTGTAGGTGTTTGAATGAATCTCTAGGGATAACTTTTAAAGCCTATAGCAGTGTATGTATGTTTGTGAGCATTCATGGTAGTTGAATATGCCGTTCACTATATCGATGTATGTCTCCTAACACAAGAGCTTTCTATCTTGATTGAATATATTACCCAACATAATGTTACCTCGCCCCACATAGCCACGCTAACCTAATCTAACCTAACCTAATCTAACCTAGCCTAAGCCCCATACTTCTACTCGTCTAACCTATCCTAACCTAATCTAACCTAGCCTAAGCCCCATACTTCTACTCGTCTAACCTATCCTAACCTAATCTAACCTAGCCTAAGCTCCATACTTCTACTCGTCTAACCTATCTTAACCTAACCTAACCTCACCTAAGCCCCATACTTCTACTCATCTAACCTATCCTAACCTAATCTAACATAACCTAAGCCCCCATACTTCTACTCGTCTAACCTATCCTTACCTAACCTAACCTCACCTAAGCCCCATAGTCCTAACCTAACCTAGCTCCCACTCTTTTTTACTTTGAACTTTCATAATTTAACATAACCTAAGCCTCATACTTCTACTCGTATAACCTACCCTAATGCTACTTAACCTAAGTGAGCATAAATCTTCCTATTTGTTAAGATGTTTTAACCTAACTCAACCCAACCTATTTCATTCCTAGTTAACTTAAGCGTTCTATTTTTCTATAACCTATTCTAACCTATTATGACCTTCACACCGTACCATTTCAGTCTTAGACATCCCGCTTTCTTTTACAGATTTTTTTTCTGTAACTTTAGATAGCTACTCCGAAGGTATTAGACCCTCGGACATGCGAACCCTAAGTATTTGCCATACTTTTTACGAAACGTTGATGCTTTTTGGGAGTTTAGTTGCTATTTTAGCCGCTTTTGCGGTATTCTGGAGGTTTTTTACGATTTTTTGAAGGTTTGTCCCGATTGTCAGGTATTCTCATGTCTTTAGTATGTTTTAATGCTTTTAAGGGGTATATGGAGCCTTTTTAGCGATTTGTTATGCTTTCATGATCAAATTCCATCCTTTCGTAAGTGTATGATGTTCTCGTCTAGGAAATTGTTTACAGTCTTTCTAAGACTAACCTAACTTATCCACAAACCTCTTTAGAGACATTTCTTCAACGTTATTTAACATTATACATGTTTCTTTTTCTCCTCCCTCGAACTCTTTTTGTAAACTAACATTAGAGGACGTTGTAACCTTGTTATTCAAATAGCTATTGTATCTGTCTTTGTACAAAGCTCCAGTATGCCACACATGTTAACCTCATTTAACGATTCTTTTGCGTAGTTCTGTATGTTCTAATGGTAACACGTCAAACGTTGCACACATTCCTTCTAAGACTATCCTAACCTAACCTAACCCAACCAACAACCATCATCACCAGCGCCGTCTTAACCTGCACGACCACAACCATCGCAGCACCCCACACTTCGGCCATCACCACCGCCGCCATAACCTACACGAACACCACCACCACCGCCATCCCCACCACCACCACCACCATCATCACCATCACCACCATCGCTACCATCTCTGCCATAACCATAACCATCACCATTACCACCATCCTCACCATCGCCACCATCGTTACCATCACACTCGTTACGATCATCTCCATCACAACCATAACCATCACCAACACAACCATTACCAAACCCGCCTATTATAATCTAACCGGTTGTTTTAAAGTATTCTTTTACAGTTTCATTGATCATTATTGTTTTTCTAACCCTTTATAGAGCCTTAAACTAGCACTAAAATATGTTCTAACCAATGATGTTGAAGTGCTTATAGTTCAGTACTTCTAAGACACGCACAATATCCTTAATAGTATTGTAACACAATCTTCTGATTATATACAGTTAATCAGGGTATACTTACTTTAAGGTAGTAGGGTAGATGCCTCTCCTCTTTTATCTGGGCTGGAGACCAGCGCTAGAGTTAAAGTCTAGTGGCAGAGTTAACGCCTCCCTTTATAATTTCTATTCTTATTCTTTCATCGACAAGTATCATGGGGGCGTGGAGAGACCAGATGAGTAAGCTGTTTTATTCTTTCTTCTTTCTTCGTGAAGGCGTGGAGGAGTCACGCAAATTTTCATTTTCTACAGGAGACGTAACGGAGAAAATAATTATCTTGAGATCTAAGCTGCATTCTCTTACGCATGGGTTACAACGCTGTAATGCCCGTACGCATACGTTGATATTCCATCCTCAGCAATTACTCTCTTGTCATCATGAGGCGATAGAGCTATTTTATTAGATTCAACTGTAGAAACATTATGATGCCGGGATAGGATTAAGTTCATAGGAGTTCTTACGATTTTTAAAGTTTTAAAACACTCCATATAGCTATTGAAGCTGATGAATTGCTTAAAGGCGCTATGTTTAATGCCTTTGATCTTTTTTATCACAGAGCCATCAATATCGAGAGCATACATTTTAGGCCTGAGACCAACGAAACGGCGAATGATTTTACCACTTGCTTCATCTTTAAACTTTCCCAACACTTTTTTGTTTTGTGTAGAATAGCATATATGGTTAGCAGGGTAATCCTATGTATCCAGATGTTCAAGCATGTGTAATTTATCCTGGTATATATCAGCTGTAGTCACTCGATGGATGAAGGAATATGTATCTGTATACAACAGTTTAAGATTTTCAGCTCCATAATATGGAAGTAACACATCGTATTGATACGAATACATTAGCGTCTTGGATATATCTAGTACACTCATACCAATGTATATAGACTTGTTGAACACTATTTTACGAGAAGCCATATGAACAGCAGCAAGATTAACCCCGTATATAGTTCGATCGATAAATGTAGGCTTGGCTATAAGTTTTTCCAGAGTCTTCTCGTTGGTAACAAGGCGTATATCCATTCGATTCCGTATATTCTCCATAGTTTTGCCAAAGATAGCGTTGTTGAAAAGTTTATACAAATCCTTTTCAAAATCGTTTCTTGCTTGCTGCCGTAGACGATTATTAAATTCGACGTAAGGCTTTAACCAACAATATTGACGGAATTTTAGTGCTCGATGAATCTTTACTAGTCGTAGACCATGACTAAGAGCCTGTTTCAAGGCCATGTAATGCACCGCATACTTTTCGGGATCCAAGATGGGCAATTAGTTTCTTGGAAGACGATTACCCCGGTTTCATACTCTCAGGCAGAAAGGGTAAATCGTTATGAAGTTCATGTAGCTCTACAGGATATTCCACGTCAACCTCCAAGATATATCCAAAGGAATCACTCCCCTTCAACGAACCGAGATGTATATCCTCAGGAGAAACCCACATAAATCCTCCATAAGGAAGGGCGTGACACATAGCCCAGCCGTACTCGTTATTGGCGTCTTCGTACGTAATAAAATGAGAGGGTTTACGAGGATCATACTGTTCCATATAGACATTATTAGCCTCAGCATACCGGTGAGAAACCTGGCATAAACCTCCTCTTATACCAGATTCAACCATGAGTAGCTGATCGTAATCAAGAAGCAATTCCAACTCGATTCCAGTATACAGCAGCATAGCATCCCATGTAAGTCCTGGGGAGGTAAAATAATGGGCAGGATCGACTTTATGAGTTTTCAGAGTTTGGTCTCTAAATGTTTCAAAGACATCCGTAAGGAGAAGAACATCAGAGGTTAAGTAAATATCACTGTATTCACCTAAGTTTTCCACATTAAACTGGTTCCATACATTTCTAGCATGCTCATAGTCATCCTCGGCAATTTCTTCACTGTTTAACCTGTTGTAGAATGCCTCCCTTGGAGGCAGCTGAGTGTCGTTCAAAACATCCCATGATGTGAGGTAATCGTAGGGGAACACTCCCTTACGAGTCATCAAGCCAATCTTCTCTTGTCCGAAGTACTTCTCTGTTTCGGGATACGTAGTTAGGTTTTTCACTAACTTGTCCAAGCTTGTACTCAGGAAACGGTAGGTATCCACAAACCTGAGTTTAACATCTCCAACATACTTTGAGAATGAGATGTAGCTTTCTTCAGAGCTTGGTATTACCTCCACTCTTTCGCTTGTGCAACCTAACTCCTTAACAATGAAATGAGAATCATACCCACTGAGGTTATGCATGAAGACAGGTATATAATTAGGTCTTTTACAAGCCAGGTTACATTTATTGTGTAAAGATCCTCTGTACATCCCGGACACATGATCGTGATCGCGAACCTTCCAATTATCTTCTGTAAATTAATGTCCACACAGATAGCATATTGTAGAAGCATCGAATGATTCTTGTTCTTCAGCTGTAAGATTAAGAGGTTTAGCAGATTTGTATAACTCGCTAATTTTATTTGCCAGATCCATCAGACATTCCATAAACTTCTGTGCGGCGTCAGACCCTCGGTAAACATACGGTTCAGTAGGAAGAGTTGTTTCTAGTTGTTCAACACTAGACGAAGGTTTCACATAAACGCAAAAGCTCATAGGAGAATGACTTTGATAGGGAGTTGTGTAGGAAGTTTCAGGGTTAGAGGAACAGGTATGAAGAGGGGCGAGAATGCTCTCAAAATCGGCGTAGATGACATATGGCAGTTTCAGCATTCGTTCCACGTTTTTGAATCTGACGATAGAGTTTTCCTTGGTAGGCATGACGCATCTAGCAATAGCATGGTGTCTACATATTTCTCTATGCTCCTCCAATTTTTCCATTCCACTTCGTCCATGTTGGTCATCAAAATGACTGAAGCAACGTTTACACGTATATATTTTTCCATGATGGTTAGTTTTCTGACGACGAATAAGCTTCTCAAGGTCCTTTATATACACATAGTGATGTCTGTCAGTAGCATCACTCAACACAAGGAGATCGCGATGATCATCTAATTCTTCATCAATCACCTTTATCGGAAACACTTCATGTTTATCATCCACTCCAAACACATTTATGGATATATTATTGAGTTTTTCAAATTTAGCGATTTCCCCCAAGCTCGTAGGAAATGAGACGCATGAGAAATCGTATTTTTCTTGGAGATCCTTATACTTGTTAACACGCTGAGGTTTATTTCGAATGAACTTAGCAAGAACAGCGTACATAAAGCATTTCACATCGCTGTAGTTCTGAGGGTTTATACAGGCTTTTCTAGCATCCAAAGATGACGGTAGAGGAATATAGCTGCTCCCTCGAAGAAGATTATACTTGTTAATACGCAGTCGAACACCATCAACAGCCAGTAGAGCCCAATTACTACCTTTAAGCGTACTTTCCTCCATTCCAACACGAAGCTTCTCGAATTTTTTTTCCAAGATGGCATCCAAGTCGCTATCTAAAAAGACACCCTGATTACGCGTTTTGAAGGCTTTGTTAGTAGTGTCTCCAACGGCATTCACAAATTTGCATTCAGTCATAATGTTAAATTTCAAACTTTTATGAGCCCGCAGCTCCTTCTGAACAGCATGAATTATACGCTGCTTAGCCTGCTGCAGGTATGAATTTAAATCCTGACTTGCTGGGCATTGGATGAAATATGATTTCAGCCGATCCTGAAAAGCTGTTTCATATTCTACAACATCATCTTTATCAGGAGACATTAACAATAATTTATGCTTAGTAGGTTCGAATTTGACTTTCTTAGCATCTATAGCCCTGTCGCAGCGTCCTTCATGTACATCCCTTCGATTTTCAGTACCGTAAACATCACCACAATGTCTACACTCGAAAAACTCACCACATATCAGCTCATGCCTCTTCTTATGATAGCCGCGTAGAAAACTCTTGTCACATTTGCTGCACCTATAATCTGGTATAGCATTCAGAACCGATTCCATTACTCCACCACTCCACATTTTTATAATATCTAGTGCAACACTTGTAAATTATATAAATGAATCAATGCTTATAGCACTTTCCACCGACTCACCTCGATAACTTATCAAAATTATTGAACGATAATCTCGCTAAGAGAAGCTGATGTGATCGACTCGAAGGTTAATTACTGAATAACTATGTAAGCTCAAGCAAACCCTACTTAATCCACTAGCACGCACCTTATAAACGACTACGTGAGTCAAGATTAACTTGTTTCGTTTTTATTTGCCTGTTCAACGTTAACATGCATTTCCCCTCATTTTTAAAGTTTAAACAAGGTAAATTATATATCAGCCACTGTATTTATACAAATAAATGTTTATAATTTTAATACTTTCATGCCGAACACACACACAAACACACACACACACACACACACACACACACACACACACACACACACACACACATCCTCACACACAAAATTAAGACGCGAAACGGCGGTTATGTATCTTTAAGTAACATTTCTTTTATCGATATCGGATGGCAGTAATGGAACCATCTAAACAATATTTAAACGCTTAAAAAAGCCAATTTTGCTATATTTAATAAACTCTTATTATTTTTATGACTTTTTCTCCGGTTTTATGTACTTTGAAACGAATACAACAGAAAAATTAAGACGCGAAACGGCGGTTATGTATCTTTAAGTAACATTACTTTTATCAATATCAGATGACTCACATAATTCAAGATCACGATTGCAGCGCCGTATAGCGGTTTCAATCAGTACTAAAACGCACATTCGACAGATTTTATACTTTTATGACGGTAAATTATATATTAGCCCTCAAATTGTCATTATTTTTATGGTTTTCCACCGTTTTTACATACTTTGGCACGAATCCGACAGAAACATTAAGACGCGAAACGACTGTTATGTATCTTTTAAGTAACAAACACATTCCTTTTAGCGATATCGGATGACAGTAATGGAAGCACCGAAACAGTATTTAAACGTTTAAAAAAAACAAGTTTAGATTATATTTAATCAATTTGAGCATTAGATGTATGACTTAATTTAGCCTTATGACGTAACATTCACGTTCTGGCAGGACGAATAATGGACGTACACATCATAGAGAAGGCTACTTAACTCAACATTAGACATCTTTAGACATATTTTTAGTTTTCGCCGTTTTTTTCTATTTGTATGAGACCTCTAATGATCTAACTATCAGCGGTCACTTAAACCTTGCTAATTAAACGCTTAAAGAAACAGCAAGAAGCCCACACTGAAATGCTTGTTGTGGATTTCCTCTATGCTGACATTGTGGGTATACTGGTCTGTATCTGGAAATAAAATTATGTACAATATTACAATTTCCCTCTTCCCCGTGTGTGTCATACAGGTTTATTAACACTTAATATCCTGTTTAGGTTATCTTCAAAGCACAAATGTCACCGTCTCTGATTGGCTATTGATCAAACATGTCGGTGGACAAGACGAGAATTTGCCGCTGAAAATGTCGCGTCCTCCCTCTGGTGGTTGAGTCTCGAACACGGTTGATAGGCACTTTTATGACTTTTGCTCAACAATGTCTTAATCCTGCCTAACAATGGGGTTTACCATCCGGCTGGCGACAAGCTGTTGCTCGTTCAAGCAGAACTAATTCGGTTCAAAGACTCCCCCCCCTGGGGTCTCTGAAGCGAACTTTCCGAAATTTACTCCTATAAACTACATTCGGTGTCGGTGATTTCTTATAAACTTAAGATTATATACACTAACATTTATGAGTAATTACATTCACACGTTTACACAATAAATCATACTATCACTGGAATTTGCCCTGTGAGTGGTTCTTAGAAGAATGCTGGAATTAGGCGTTGCAAAAACACATGAAATAAAAGAAAATATATGAACTATTTCGGGGAGTGCAGAAATGTATACTGCAATGATATATGATGTTATTCTTCCTTTACTGTTTTGGTTTTTATTTGCGGGGCATTTATTTGTGGAGAGAGCGCCGCCCTAGAGTCCTCCATCGCCAGCCGCCATTGCTGCCTACACACCGTTAGTGTTGAAGCATAAGTGTAAAGTTAAAGCCTTATATGGCGCTTATGCTGAACAAAGCTATCTAGACGAAAAGAGGAAGAGAGAAAGAGAGAGAGAGAGAGAGAGAGAGAGAGAGAGAGAGATGGGGGGTGGAGAATATCCTACATTTAATAAGAGCTTCTCGGGTTACCAGTCCTGCGATGTCTAAATCGTACGACTGGTAATCCGAGAAGCTCTTAATAATAATCATCGCCATGAAAGCTTTAAATCCTACAATGTCAAAAACTGTACAAAATATGTACACAGCAGTGCGGAAACTTACACCGATTTGTCTTTTCAGGGATTGGTGCACAACCATTGTTTTAACACGCCATAATAATGCCACAGACTGTACCTGAATAATCGCTGTTTTTCCACGCAATACGTCCAAGAATGATGGTAAAAAATGTTACTGACTTGAAATCAAAATTACTGGACATATGACCTTTTTCCTCATGGGTACGGATTTCTAGGAATAAAGTGCACTGTTTAAAGGTCTTTCTTGTCAATTACTTAGACCGCAGTTGCACAAAGAGATATGATTGTATGTTGTCGTGTTTGCATCGTAAAGTTGCATTTGCACGCGCTAAGTCCACAATTAAACTTAAGTAATTAAGAAAACGCATTCTCCTTCTCAGTCCTTTAAGAATGTATAATGCAATAATTAGTCAAAGCCATTAATGACCACAGACCTTGAGAAACTTCTCGGTGTTTCTGCAATAAGCAACTGCGCTAAGAAGTACCACAAGACTTGTTTGCATATGTGAAAGTAGCGCTCTCTTTTCGTTCAGAAATACAAAATCCTAGTTGTAGCTGTGTTCATTATATATGGGGCGATTTCTATAGAGACGAGCTGAATGTTTTGGGAAAAAACTATAAAGAACGTTAAAGTAGTGAACTTTGCAGTAATCTTACTTTGGTCCATAAAAGACACAGGAAGTGACTATGTGCGCATCCTGTCTTGCTTAAGATGCCCCAAAGTCCCACCTTGGATGCTTTTAATTTCCCTCCTACTGTTTTACTTCATATGCTGCACGTTTTGGATTAGTTGGGTAACATCTACAAGGCAGCCGCAAGCAGATAGTCTGGCAAGTAGTCAGGCCTAACAAGATTCGACGTTTGCGGGGCCAGAAACCGATAGAAATTACTTTGTTATAAAGGTAACCAGAAATTGTCAACAGTGACTCTCCTGACCTATGACAAGTCGTCCTATATTACTGAAATTAACTTTGAGTGTATTATTTATTTATGCCAACAAGCTTACTACTGGTGTTTTTAAACACACAAGCCGTATGTGGGTAATGTTTAAGAGGTTGAATCATAAACTGAAATATTCAGTGCCATAGCCGGGATTTGAACCACGGATCTTCCGCTTATCGAGCGGCTGCTCCAACAACTAAGCTACCATGGCCAACTTGCCAGTACGACATTAAATTCCCCTGCTTATCGTACTTTCTCCCGGTTAACCACAAGGGAATCTCACATCAGAGATAAATACCCCAAGGGCGACTTACAATCGTAAGTTCTTTATTTCCCGGGTTTAAGCAACCTTTAGATGGTAATTATTATTTATTAATGCCAACGAGTTTACTGCTGGTGTTTTTAACACACAAGCCGTGTGTGGGCAATGTTTAAGAGGTTGAATCAGAAACTGAGATTCCCTTGTGGTTAACCGGGAGAAAGTACGAATCAGCTGGGGAGTTTAATGTCGTACTGTCAAGTTGGCCATGGTAGCTTAGTGGTTAGACCAGCCGCTCGATAAGCGGCAGATCCGTGGTTCAAATCCCGGCTATGGCATTCAATTTTTCAGTTTCTGATTCAACCTCTTAAACTTTGAGTTTGTTCCATTAAATCTGCCAATATAACTTTAAACGTTAACGTTAAATCTTTCTTGGAAAAAAGTGGTCCAGTAGGTAATTCTTAAACCATATATGGCACACGATACTCCCACTTGGACTGAGTATAGTCGTGTTTCATTTAGGTACAAACAGCGCCAAAGAAAATCTTCGGCGCATTTTGTATTGTCTCTCAGGGTCTTCTGAGGCGTGTTCTTCATCTTAACTATCACAAAGCGTGGCGGCTTGATGAGCAATAAGGAGGAAAAGAGGGGAGGTTGATGCCTTTGCTTTTTCTAAAAACGACCCAATGATACATATTTAGAATCACACACACACACACACACACACACACACACACACACACACACACACACACACACACACACACACACACACACACACACACACAAAACTTGCCATATATGTATAGTGGTGAGGAAAACTTGTTATATTATATAGGTGCTCTAAACCGAAAATAATTGAAACCAAATGGAATCAGGAATATTAAGTAGAACTGGAGGAATATGATGTATTATATACGTCTGTATACAGTGATTTAAAATCATAATACGTTTGTGAGAGTAAAGCGATTAGATAAACTACTCTTTTGAATAACCATGTTTAGAAACTAGGGATAAATATAGGTATTTATGTACCTATATGGTTTACATGAATATGACAATACATACTATGGCAATAAAATTGTGTTACATTTCTTAACACTTAACATTTCTTTTACTTATTCGTCTATAATTTATTCATTCGCTTATTTATTTTTGCTTCTATCCAGGAAAAAAAAAAAAAAAAAAAAAAAAAAAAAGATATTACAGTGCCTTGCTACCTATTTAATGAATACCATTCAAGCTTTAATTTGTATCCCCTGAAAATCTTTACATACATACACATTACACATTCCGCAAATGCCTACCAACCAGGGGAAGAGGTCTGTGTGACGAACTGAATGCACTATCTCCTCTTTTAGCCAATACGGTCGAAAACGCAAACATGTGTTTTGTTTCTACACCATTTTGTATCCTTTGTTTTGGTTATTGATTAAGGTTATTTAGCACAAGGAGTGTCACATCCTTGCACCGTAGTCTAAAGCAACCAATGAAATGGTCAAGGCTTCATAATCATAACGATAAATAATATGACGTAGACGCAAGGCGCAATGAGATTATCTTGAGAGTTCTGTGTGGATACATACATATGTATTTCATGTGGGTTTCAGGAGCTGACGGGTCTCCACAAATGAAATTACCACTCTGAATCACGCGGTGTCCAATATTCTGGTGTTCCTCTAAACGAGGTCTTGAAACAAATGACAAAAGTATAATTCTTTATGATTTATTTGATTTCTTTATTTCGTGTACTCTTGTTATTTTATACAGCCGAAGATGTTCTCTGTTTGCCCCCATCCCCACCCTTTTACTTTGAGCAGCTGTATCCCAATTTCTGGAGAAATCGAGGTAAATACTTCTCAACCTAACTTTCTAGTCTGCCATGAAAATGATTAATAGTTCTCTGTGGGGTAGGGAGCTGATGTAATTCACCTTCATCCAGAAGGAATTTTTTCCTTTCAAGTTTAGGAATTAAATAACTTACGCCCTCCAAACCTTCTTCTGAACTGCTGCTGGGTTGCAAGAAAAGTTTTTTTTAGCCCAAATATGTATCAACAAGAATCAAGAGAATGTAACATACAGTGGGGTAACGTGATGTGTGGACTTGGGTATGCACTTTGAACTCGTGTTAGGGTACGCGTAGGCAAAATTGATAAATCCTACAATTACTAGAGGATTTTGCTCAAACTCATGTCAGACGTGTTGCGTGTAACGAATAATGTACATTCTAATTGTCATTACAATATCTTTAACACCTTTAAATTTATCTTTTATAGCTATTTTTGGCAGCGTACCTGAAATGCTCCACATGATGAAGATTTCAAAATTTTGATACGTTTAAATAGTAATTTGTTATAGATAAGTATTCCTAAAAATATTGGGAAGAGAAAATTTTGTAATGCTTTGGTTTATTAATCACAATTTTTATAGTTTTCATTTACCAACTGGTAACTATTAGAATTACAGAAAAATCGCTCCCACTATTTTTTTTTCTGCATTTTCACCTTGTTATTTAAAAGCACTCGGATTCAATATTCGGGGCAGTAGTTTCCAGGAAATTCTCTGCAACACGTATTTTCCTCGCAGTAAACCATGCGGATGCACATGAGCAATGTGCATACTCCGCCTTCGGTTTCATGGCGTCTTTTTCTCTTACATGTTCACATACATTACTGTTCAAAATGCTGCTAGTTGTACTCTGATACGTACAGAAGAAGTTAAAAATATGAAATTAACCTTCACTGTCAAACAAAATACTGAAAATCTTAGCTTTAAACCTCATTAACACTGACAAGCGAGACGCACTTTTCTGTGTTTCAACGAGCCCTAATGACCTAGTTGTCGACGGGCCCTTAAACACAATTCACTCACTCACTCACTCACTCACTCACTCACTCACTCACTCACTCACTCACTCACTCACTCACTCACTCACTCACTCACTCACTCACTCACTCACTCACTCACTCACTCACTCACTCACTCACTCACTCACTCACTCACTCACTCACTCACTCACTCACTCACTCACTCACTCACTCACTCACTCACTCACTCACTCACTCACTCACTCACTCACTCACACACTCACTCACTCACTCACTCACTCACTCACACACTCACTCCTCACTCACTCACTCCTCACTCACTCCTCACTCACTCACTCCTCACTCACTCACTCCTCACTCACTCCTCACTCACTCACTCACTCACTCAATCACTCACACACACTCACTCACTCACTCACTCACTCACTCACTCCACTGCGCACGCACATCGTTTGACGTAACTGGTGTGAGACAAGCACAACCACCAGCCGCTCTGTTTTAATGCTTAGCGTGATATGCTAACAATATTAATTCACAGCAGATTGTTCTTCGAAACACATTCCTCAAGAAGCATTACGCCGATTGGATTATTATGTATATATGTAGATAATAGAAAAGTTAACTAAGGAAAACGAGCAGGGTACGCAACAAATCACCCACATCCATTGACGCTACGCCCCTGGTAATATATGTCGTATTCAGGTGTTTCAATTGTAGTTGGAATACTGTTGCCAAGTATGGCTATACAGGTCTGCGGATTTAAAACTTCTTTCTACGGCACGGGGTTAAACAGGTCTCTAAACCTAATTTTAGTATGTTGAACTCAAATCTACTTTCCGTTTTTTCGTATCACGTACTTCCTTTCAGTTTATATATTTTTTTGTTTATTTTTTGCCATGCAGACAGGAAATGTGTAATTTTTGCGTTTACTTCTAGTTTTTAAGTAAAATTTAAAATGCCTAAAATCATGCAAACTAAGAAACAATATCAATTCTACAGATAAAACAGTTTACATTAAACTAGGAAAATTCAAACATACCTGTTATTGTTGTTATTATTGTTATTGTTATTATTATTATTATTGTTCTTCTTCTTATTATTATTTTTACTATAATAATAATAATAATAATAATAATAATAATAATAATAATAATAATAATAATAATAATAATAATAATAATAATAATAATAATAATAATAATAATAATAATAATAATAATAATAATAATAATAATAATAATATATAATATATTATTATTATTATTATTATTATTATTATTATTATTATTATTATTATTATTATTATTATTATTATTATTATTATTATTATTATTATTATTATTATTATTATTATTATTATTATTATTATTATTATTATTATTATTATTATTATTATTATTATTATTATTATTATTATTATTATTATTATTATTATTATTATTATTATTGGGGACCTGTGCAGTTCAACGTGTTAAAGCTGGTGATATATTATTCTTATTACTTCAACTTCAATGTGAATCCTCGCTTTTAGACTTATTTATTATGCCTTATTTCCGAGTTTCTTAAAATAGGTTTAATGCCGGGAGGAACTTGAGGTGCTAACCATATCCCATCTTCCGGTACTGCAGCCTGCTCATGACGCCCATTGTGGTTAGAAGTGGAGACGCAACAGGTGGTCGGTAGGCCTTGGCTCGGCATCGGTCTTTTGCGCAGTGGAGTTTAGTTTAATAACGAAATTAACGAAATTTACAATAGTTTTTAAATTAGTTATGAAAAGGGAATTAAAAACGATTATTAAGAGTCCATAATTCTAAATCCAGGGCTCTTCCACTCTCTCTGGTTCAGTACATCAGGTGGCAGCAGCTGGATCGTATGGCAGCGAGAAGTACGGAGGGAAGCGTTATATGCTCGTAAGTTCACGAGTAGAACCTGAGATGCCAGGCCGTTACCCACGAAGGAAGCGCGGGCCATGGGAGACTGTATCGGGACTGTAAAGGCTCATCGTCAACTTGACCAGGAGCAAGGCCTCCATATATGCTGGATAGTACTACAGGGAGTGTGTTACTCAACTTCTAGCACAGGTGGCAGTTGAGCTAGCGCTTTATCGACGGGAACCCGTTGCGGTGGGAGCGGTGCGTGGTACTGAAAGACACCGAGGTTGCAGAAAGACAGGGTTCAGCACACAAAGAGTGCGATGTCCACGGGCGACGAGCAATGTGGACAAATCCTGAAGCATATTATTAAGAAGCATGTGCCATAACACCTCACTGAATTCTTCCAACAGTTGATCCACTCTGACTTTTTGCATAAATAGAGAAACCTTTAAAATGATAGGAAACGTGAGTGTGCCATAATTAATTGAAACTAATATTTGTGAGGCGCTCTTCAGAGTGCTTCACAAAAAATTAACGTTAAATAAATAAAAATTATCCTACAACATCGCAAAAACTACAATACATGAATAATTACATAATCAAAAGTAGTGTTTGGGCTAACCTCTTCGTCTTACGTGAAAAAATACTGGACTGTCTTTAGACCCCGCCGCTTGAGACCTGAACTGCCAAACTTCCACCTCACTAGTTTCGGAATACTAATTCTCTCGAAAAATACTCCAGACTGCTACTGTTAGACTTTTGCGACTTTTTAAATCTGTGTAAGATTCAATAATCAGTGCCGCTTAGGCGTGGGATAGAGTAAATATATTACAAGAAGGGAGCTTCAGGAAAGCGTTTGATTGAAAATGGAGGATGGTTTTACATGGGTTATTAATGTGCGGTTACATAGCTATAGAAACTTAGGGGCGGCAGATTTACCTATGAGTAATTTGTCATACAGAGTTCTTGCTATTCTTAGTGGACTTCTCCTATATAATATAGCAGCGATATCTCTGTCTTAGGATTAGAGGATTAGAAGATTGAGGATTAAACTAAATGTTGTGGCAGTAGTGCTGAGAATAGATATGTATTTAATTTTCTATTAGATTTAAAGTATTAGTATTTAATAGTGGTGCCAAGTATAAACATGTAGGATTTAGTTGTCTATTAGATTTACAATATTATATTGTAATAGTACCTAATGCTGAGCATAGATATGTATTTGATCTTCTGTTAGGCTTAGAATGTTTCTCATTCTATGCTGGGCATTTAATAATTATGGATTCATACTTTGTTTAAATGTTTCTCTTCTAATGTTTTATTTGAATGCAAAACATTTGCGCTTTGAAACTGGGAATGACGTCACTTCCTCAATCGGTAAACGAAGCCTTAAAAGATTCAAACAATCACAAAAAATGGTTACAAATATTTGACATATACAACATATTGGAGATAAGTCGAACAGTCCCGGTTTATTTACTTTGCGTTAGAGCGAAGCAGGTACAATATGTATCTTTAACACAAGCGTCGAACACTTTCCTGGAAATTCTGATAACGCACGTGAAGAAAATAAACTGAGCTTACTTAGAATCATACTGATGCGTGTGACTTAAATGAGAAAATGTGTTTCGGAATGCGGACTCCCATATCAGTGCTCGGGAACAAAAATAAAACCTTTAATCCTTGCTATTTAAAAGGGTAATGATGTTCTCGGGAGAAACAAAATTGAAAAACACTGATGTGTTGCGCTCACATTACCTTTTCTAAACTCTTGTACAAAATATTCTTACAAAGCTTATTATTTTATGCACTTCATGTTAATCGAGATAAACATTAGCAAAATTGTTTTACTGTAGATTTCTTTATAGGTACAAGGGGAATAAGGAAATACACGAGGCTTTAAGTGATAGTCAATTTTTTAACAGCTGGTCGCTATTTGATGACTTTGAAATTCCGTTCTCTTTACACAGCCAAGGGATAAAAAAGAGAGGAAAAAAACGGATATCTAATAAATTCCTATTTGGAAAAAAGCACAAGTATTTGAAAATTTAAACCAATATCAAGGGATATCTCAGAAATATTTAGTTCCAAAACAAGGTAAAGTATATGACATAAATTGTGTGTTTTAACGATATGTACATTTTGTTTATGTGGTACGACTTTGCCGCTTTCTTAAGGTTTGTCAGTTATGGAAAAGTCATTCATAAGATAAAGGAGTTCACAGGCCATTCTCAGAAAATTTAAGGTATATGTACCTATATTTCATTTTTAATGGACACTTCTTGAACATTTTAATCTAAATAGTTAGAGCCGTTTTTGAGAAAACCAAAATTTTAGAGAGCATTTCAGCGTAAAGGGTAGCTTGGGATGAAGAGATTTTGTTCAAAATATTTGTGTCGCCTCCTTTTCTCCCCACCCTTCTGTTTATGTTCCTGGTTGTTCTTCCGTATCTACTCACACATATACAAAGACATTTTCAAACACAAACACGCATGACTGACACGGGAGTTCAACCGGCGATTCCCTGTGCTACGAAGCACCAAAGCGAGTGCGGCCATGGGAGTTGACATTCAATAACAAGTTTGATATTTAACCGACGTATTTGAATTATGCTGTTACAGACAGACAGAGATAGACACCTTTTCCTATATGCGAGGGGTGACCAGAAACTAAGGTTATAAGGCTGATACTCCTGGACTTTCGTCCGTCATAGAGAAATTAGTATTGTGTAGTAATTCTAAAACATGCGGTTGGCAACTGTGCAGTGTTTCAGCTATATGCCACTACAGCGCTAGTTGTAGGTATACACAAATAGCGACTTGTTTAGTAAACTGGTCTCGCGAAGAAATTCAACTCAGTTATTCGATTTTTGTGTCCAAAACATGTAACCGCTGCTGAAATTCACTAGCAACTGGTAGAGATTTATGGAGATATTGTAGTGTCTGGCCAGCATATCGCAGAATGGTGTCGAAAGTTTGCAGCCGGTTGAGTAAACGTCACCATGCTGTTGAAGCACTCTTCCTAAAGCTTGGACCACGCTCCAAGAGACTTGCATCTTTTTCCTCACTTGAAGGAACCCTAGGGTGCTGGCCATTCGCTTCGGACGAGGAGGTGAAACAGTTCACAACAACGTGATTGAACATGCAGGGACAGGAATTTTACCAGGACGGAATGTTTATACTCATCCCTCGAAGAGGCAGGTACCTAAACCGACATGGGCATAATGTCGAAAAATAGTCAAATGTATGTCCTATCAGTTGGCTGTATTGGTTGTATGAAATAAAATGTAAACGTTTCACGACAGGCTTTGTGACCTCAGTTTCTGATTACCCCTCATGTACGTGTCGAACTTTTGGGTGGAATACAATACTTCGTCTATTTACTGTTTATTAATCCCTGCCTTGGTGTTGTGGGCTAGAGCCTGGCAGCTCTGGTTTTCGACTACGGAATGTTCTTCGGTTGGATTCCACACATCGGCATGGGGTATTCTATTCCCACAGTGTTCACTTTGCTGGACTGCTAAGTAGGAGACAGGGGTAACACGATTAATAATTTTCTACGACTTTTAAGTTTAATGATGCGCTTAAGACAGTCTACCTTTAAAGCTATGTTGAAAATATTTTAAGATTCCGTTTAAAAGTTATTTTATACCTGCATTCTGTATTTTCACCTGGCCCCTCTTTGATTGATTTCTGCAATAGTTAGAGTACTGTGTGCCTATTCAAATTCTCCCGAGTACAGTGTTTTAATGCCAAAATGTTTTTTATC
>CM060962.1:91064411-91196911 GCA_030765045.1 Tenodera sinensis | reverse complement strand
TACAATCCTACCGGCCGACAAAAGTAACGCTACAGTCATAATGAATACCAGTGCCTACAACGAGAAAATGCTCCATCTGTTGAATGATCCCACTTATAACCGCATCAAAAAGAACCCGACGTCCTCTCTGGAAAGGAAGACAGCACTTCTGATCAGAAGCTCTTCAATTCCTAAAGACAGGCAAAAGCAGTTGATCCCACACGACTCACGTACACCCTCAATATATGGTCTTCCAAAAATCCATAAAGAGGATACACCACTGAGACCCATAGTCAGAGCGATTGGTTCTCCCACGCATTTATTGGCCAGATTTCTAGCGAATAAGCTACAGAACCTGATGGGAAAAACTGAGTCCTTTGTCCGTGATTCCGCACATTTTGTAGAAATTCTCAAGAAATTTCCACTTAAACGCGACCACATAATGATCAGTTTCGATGTGCAGTCACTGTTTACAAAAATCCCGATCAAGGATGCATTAAAAGTAATTGAAGACAGGATTCAAAACGACGGATTTCCTCCCGATTAGTTAAGTCTAATTCAGCACTGTTTAACGTCAACATATTTTAGCTATAGAGAAAACCTCTTCAAACAGATCGAAGGTGCAGCAATGGGCTCTCCACTTTCACCTGTGGTAGCCAATATCTTTATGGAAGACTTCGAAAACACAGCAATAGACACATTCCATCTCAAACCAGCACTATGGCTCAGATACGTGGATGACACATTTGTGGTCTGGCCACATGGCAGAAACACTATAGATAGCTTTCTTCAACATCTCAACAGTCTACATCCGAACATAAAGTTCACCATGGAAATAGAGGACAGAGGCAGTCTTCCATTCCTAGATGTCCAGGTGCAACGTGACACCGATAAAAATAAATTTCTTTGTTCAGTCTATAGAAAACCTACCCACACAGACAGATATCTGGATGCAATGTCTCATCATCCACCTTCCGTAAAAAGAGGAATGATAAGTGGACTATTCCAACGAGTGAAACGCATATGCGATCCATTACTAATTGGTGACGAACTGAAACATCTACACCGCACTCTTAGTGCTAATGGTTATTCCTATAGAGAAATCAGAAGGATACAAAATAACACCAACAACAACAATGACAAAAATGATCTCAAAAAATCAGACACAAAATGGACTAGTATACCTTATATACGAGGCGTAACAGACAGAATATCCAGTATCCTGAGAGACTACAACATCAGAACAAGATTCACGTCCAATAAGAAGATCAGATCATTCCTCCGTCCAGTTAAAGACACCAGTGACCATCTCCTTAACCCTGGAATCTACAGAATCACATGTGAGTGTGAATGTGGTAAGACATATGTTGGCCAAACCGGCAGATCAGTATTAACACGCAAGAAAGAACACATCCGAAGCTTCAAGTTAAACCAACCAGAAAAATCCGCCATAGCTGAACACGCCATCACAACCCGTCACCACGTAGATTTTGATAACACCGAACTCATAGCAAGTTGCAACAAATTTACCCATAGATTGATAAGGGAAAGCATTGAAATTTTTAAAGAAAAGAACAACATGAACAGAGACGATGGGAAACACCTCCACGACACCTGGAAGAGCCTACTGAAAGAAAGATCTACAATTGGTCGAGCAAGCCCCAAACAACACCCACAACCAATGGTCGATGATCAGCCAATCAGAGAGGAGGGGTGGAGTCGCCCTCTCAACATGGTATATAAGCAACAGAAAACAGACAGTGAGCGAACTTGAGCCCGGAAGAAGCCCACGATAAGATGGGAGAAACGTCGGCAACAAACCACAAGAGGACGCGGCCTTCACCGGAAGTCAAGAATAACCACGACACAGACCGCGGAAGTCTACGCATTCAAGTCTTATACTCGTACTAAACTAAACTCCGCGGTGCAACAGCCTAATTCCGGGCTAAGTCCTACCGATTGACGTACCACTGCGGGTCTGCCCACAACGGGTTTCATGAGTCAAGTGCAACATTGGAGGCTGGCACGTGGTTAGCGCCCCGAGTCCTTCCCGGCTGCTAAATGCTGTTTTCTCAATCTGAAACCGCTACTTTTGCCTCAAGTAGCTATTCAATGTCCCCCTCTCCAGGGACCTCACGAGGTTGAGTGCACTCCAGACCAGGTCTGCCAGCTGGAGAAAATCGACACAGCGGTACTACGCCTCCCGCTTGGTAAGTAGCCACAAACGAGTGATGAGTTGGAAATCTGTCATAAAACGAAATATATTTTGATTTTAAACTATACATACCTATAAAATGTTAAGTGTAAATGGTGCATATTTATTTTTCATCAGTTAATTATACACATAAATTATTTCTCTGGATGAAAACTTATCGAACCAAAATACGTGTGTCATGAAAATTACTGACTTTATTTTTTAAACATTTCGAAGCGGAACTATAGACCAATATGTCGACCGTTGCGTCGCGTTCATGTCGGTTTGTTTTGATATGCCGCTCCCACTGCACTACTGACCATGACAACTCACGCACAGTACACACAGAATAGACCTGTGGTAGAGTCAATCTAAAGGGTTTCATCGGCACCAATTTTCGCTGTCTGGTCACCATACACAATGGAACTCTGATCGCTGATTCCCTCTCATTTCACTGGCTTCATGTTTCGGTGTTGGAGGATGGACGCGAGAAGAATTCTTCTACCCCGGTGTTTGCTAAAGAATCCACCGCCCGAACGCGTTAGTGAGGAGATAGGTGTTGACTGGCATCAGGATGGTATACTTGGAAACTTAGGAACCCCGCCTTTGCAATGAGTATTGTTAGATCTGTACCCTCTGTACTCTCAGCTCCTCTCTCCCTCCCGTAACATTGGTATAGAGGCCAATCACTGACCGCAGATCGCCCCGCTACTACATTAAC
The DNA here is from genome assembly GCA_030765045.1 of Tenodera sinensis. NCBI lineage: Eukaryota > Metazoa > Arthropoda > Insecta > Mantodea > Mantidae > Tenodera > Tenodera sinensis. The sequence continues at coordinate 91,194,017 of CM060962.1, read as the reverse complement.
CTGGACTTGTAATTTCTTGAAATACCAAATAGAAGTAACGGGTATTAGGATAAGAAATAATTGGTTACAGATTACGTTATATATATCATCATCATCATCATCATTAGCATAGTAGCCCAAAACTATAACCACAAAGAGTTGCATGGTTTGTGCTGTGGGTCATAGTTTGTGCATTGACTCTGTCAGCCACCAGAAAGGAAACTAATGATTTTTAGATTTACACTATTTGCCACAATTTCCGAAAATTCACTTAGAGTGTCTAAAGTTGTTAAAATAGATTTGCCACTGTCTTTGAGAGAGATGAATGCCTCAGAATCATATCAAAACGTCAAGTTTTCATGGAAATAACGGCATAAGTAAATTTTTAATAACACAACAATGCGGTATGTTTAAACATAAATAGCAAACGAGGGGCTTGTATTAAAAAGAAAACAAAGAAGGAAGAAAATCAAATGTTAAGCGTTGCTAACTAAGCAGGTTAACAAATACACCAAAAACTTTGGTTTATTGATATAACTTTGGCGTCAACTAATAAAAAACGTGTGTATGCTTCATTAACGCCTGTTCTTATTGTTTCCACGCAAAGCTGTTGTGAATGTGAAATTCATTCGTTCCACATTTCAGTTTCTAATTAATTGCTACCTTGGTGTGTGCCTGTATCCCTGTTAATTGTGTACTCAGGATTTCGATTTTTTGCACCCATGTTTCAGGTTTGCCTTTAGTTTGTTCTCTTCAAGCTGAGAGTTATTATTGTGACTAACCTTTTGTTTCTTCAGTCAGAAGCTTTTCAACTCTAGTCTGGAGTCAAGCTTACCCTGTTATGCCATAAAATACCGTAAAGAAAAATGATTGCAACGTACAAGAAGTTATGTGCATAGGCCAGAATGAAATTGTGTGCGTTAAAATGCAATGAGTCAGTTATGAAGCAAGTTATAGTACAGCAGATTAGGCTTTATTTGCACATTCAATGAAATACTCGAACCCAAAGCGGAAAATAAGACACTTGATGAAATTCCCAGGAGCTTAAATTCTAATTGAACGTAAAGATGTTTATCTGAAAGCATTATGCTCAATAAAACCGTTTTAAGGGTTTCAGAATTTTTTCCTGAGTGTTCATATGGTTTGGATATATATTTTTTGAAAAAAAAAAAAAAAAAAAAGAATGTATGAGGTACACAAAACAACGAATTTAGTAATATGCACTGTTTAGGATCACCTCTCAGTTTCTTATCATCTTACGGGGTCTCACAAGGTATGAAGTGTAATTAGTGACCAATGACGTTTCAATGCGGGGCAGAGGCGTGACGTGCAATGAGAACAAGGAAACGTGGGGCAGGAGTGAACATCCTGGGAGGGGTGAAAACACCTGACGTCCTAGTTAAACCAATTTTAATTTTCTTTAGATTTATCTCCAAATTCTTAATGTCTGTTATGGAAAAAGTTGCAAATATTGCTTGAAATAAGCAGCATTTATTGAGTTAAAGGATTCTGTGTTATTAGAAAAACTAACTTTGTCCTTAGAATCACAAAAACGTTTAAAGCCTAATAGTAAAAACAATGGAATATTACACTGAAAAGTTGTTGGCTAATGCTGGATTTCTGACAGTGAAGTCATTAATCCTGAAAAGTATAAATACGCTTAATCCTTCTACAAATTCTCCCTATATTTATACTGGAATTAAAAATCGTATCAAAGTAGCTTTAACATATTCGTCTATTACGTTATATTATAATGCAGTTTTTGCCTTCGAATGAAAGGTCTTCATCTAATACGTATGCAATAAACCGCCTTTCTTGAATGGCATTAAAATTTAATTACTAAAGGCGGGAGGCGTGTGCGTTTTTTTCAAGGAATAGTGTACATTGACTTGACTGTTATAACTTGCGCATGTAAACAACTGCAGCTAGGTACAGCCTGGCCACGAAAACCGCCTCACTGCAGCACAACCTACAAGCATCATATGAACACTAAAGAACACTATCACTCCACGTCTGCAGCTCACTGTGAGAAGAAACAAAACAATCGCATTATACTACACCTTGACGTCGCGTGCGCATACACCTGCAAGGCAATGCATAACTAGTTCGTAGAATACTACGTTACGTTGTTTTCGACTTTTGCTTCTAGTTGCAGTCGTATGCACATTTGACGGCCGTGCTGTACTTCTGACGTCATTCATACTCTGCGTTCAGCTAACCTGTATCCCATGCGAGCGCACATTCCTCCAGCCTTTACTAATACATTTCTGTGAATTTGCACAGTTTCGGAAACTTGTCGAACTATGTTACCAGCTTGTTATTGGCCAATAATTTGGCCACGAGTTACTCCTGAAGTGTACGGCATACTGTGAATCAAACAAGATTTGAGTTTAATGAGTAGCAATTTATTGAAAGACCAGGAAAAATCAATACTTTCTTTTCAGGCCGATGTGCCGTTGATTATAACTAGCATGCATAATGAATAGTGATTCCCTTGGAGAGCGGGAAATAGAGGGGTAACGATTTACTATTAACTAAGCGACTAGAAAAAAATTAACACTTCCCTTTCAGGTCAACGTGTCATTGGTTATAACTATGTCCAGCCTGTAGCATGAAAGTGCTGTCATCGCAGAGGGCCAAGTTGATGATGATAATAATAATGATAATGATGATCATAATAATAATAATAATAATAATAATAATAATAATAATAATAATAATAATAATAATAATAATAATAATAATAATAATAATAATAATAATAATAATGGTAATAGTAATAATAATAGTAATAGTAGTAGTAATAATAATAATAATAATAATAATAATAATAATAATAATAATAATAATAATAATAATAATAATAATAATAATAATAATAATAATAATAATAATAATAATAATAATAATAATAATAATAATAATAATAATAATAATAATAATAATAATAATAATAATAATAATAATAATAATAATAATAATAATAATAATAATAATAATAATAATAATAATAATAATAATAATAATAATAATAATAATAATAATAATAATAATAATAATAATAATAATAATAATAATAATAATAATAATAATAATAATAATAATAATAATAATAATAATAATAATAATAATAATAATAATAATAATCTACAATTCAAACGCAACTTGATACAGTAATACAAAAATGATCTTGAGTTAAGTGAAGATCAAAGTATAACGCATAAATTACGTCGAATAATAGTTCATGTACTTGTTCCAGCGCAAAAGGCACATTTCAATACATGTTATTTGTCCAGACTTAGATCCATCTCCAGGGAACAGCTTGCGTTCTGGAAATGGGAGCATGCACATGCAGTGCAAATAAGCAACTAGAAACTCATGACTTGCGGGTGTTCAGAAGTTTATCCCAGCATTTCTTCTCGGCTCTTTGGGTATTAGCTAATTCTCTTCAATTAGGATTTTCACAAACTTTTCCCACTCGGGAAGTTCGATTCATCTGATTAAGTGTTGTGATTATGTTTTCTGGGTCTATCACGCAAGTTAAATGCAAAGAGCCGGGCTATCGGAGACCAATAATTTTGCTCTACTGCTGTTACATCTTGGTTTATAAACATCTAGTGACACTTTAAGCTGGCCAGTGGTAGTACAATACATTCAGTTACGGCGTCGATATGTTTAGGTTACAGTTGCTTAAGCTCTACTCATGGTTAATCAGTCTTATTTCAAGAAACAGAATTTAGGGCTAGCTGTTCTGTTGTAGTGTCGTGCATCTTATTAAAAGAACCATGGCGAGGTGACGAAGTACGACGTAAACGGCTACGCTCCCTGGTTCACCGGCTACTACACGGAGTGTTGGATTTCAGTCTGGTGGAAAACTATCATTCCTACGACACGAACTAGCTTTGGTCAAATATACATAAATTGTGTAGGTTCCCCATTGCAATTTCATGAACAGTGCTCTTACTCCCCATCATGATAACAGTGCCAGGAAAATCTAAACAGAGCTCATTGAGTTTGAATACTGCTGCAATAGTCCCGTCCTCCTGACCCCAGAGAGATGATGTTGACTAATAATACAGTAATATAGTTATCCGGGATTAACTAACTTCAACGAAGGACGGCGTGCTTGAGTCACCTGGTACACACACACACACACACACACACACACACACACACACACACACACACACACACACACACACACACACACACACATACACACATACACACACATAGGGTGTCCCAAAGAACACTGACAACGCTAAATATGTTGCTCGGGACGCCAAACTGATTGGTTTTCAAATAGGAACCCCTGTCCGGAAATGCACGGTTTGGACACTGTAGCACATCGAAATGTTAGATGGGTGTGCGTTCACATTTTGTCAATAAGTCCAAAATCTAGCTATCTACCTTACAAACGGATTTTGAACTATGTATTTCCTATGTCATTGCACAGCCTATGTCGGCGGTGGCAAGCCTCATGCACATGACCCAATATGTGCAGTTGTCATTGAAGATTTTCAATCGATCCGTGGACTCGAGCCATAATGTCCTCTACTGACGTTACAGGAGTGTCATACACCATACTCTTCATACAATTCCACAGAGAATAGTCCAGAAGAGTCAGATCTGCCAACCATGCAGGTCATGGAAGTGGTCCACCTCCACCAATCCATCGATTTGGACATGCGACGTTGAGGTGATTCCGTCCATTTACATCAAACTGTACTGGAGCTCATGTCGGCCATTTCAGCAGCTGTGTACTGGTACGTGTTGCACTGCTGTTAAATACGTTACTGTACTGGAAACTACACAGGTAGCGCAGTAGGTGCGCGCCAAGGACTTTATGGAGGAATTTAGCGCATGCGCAGGAATGTTATTATGCTCACGTCATTCATCGCAGTACAGGTACACAGAGGGCTAAATGGTTACATACCTTCCGTATTAGGATACCAAAACGGATGTTAATAAACTATCACAGCTGTTCGTTCTCAAACTTCGACGCTCTCCAGCGTCCAAACCGTGCATTTCCGTACAGGGGTTCCTGCCCGAAAACCGATCAGTTTGTCAACCCGTACAACATACTAAGCGTTGTCGGTGTTTTCTTGGGACAACGCGCGCGCGTGTGCGTGTGTGTGCCAGGTGACCCACACACGCCGTCCTTCGTTCAAGTTAGTTAATTCAGGATGCCACAGACGCCGAAAGGTTTCCCTAAACAGAACAGTAGAGGGGACTCCACATCAACAGAGAAGAGACCTGGCTTGACGTAAGATCGGCGCTTGAAAACAAACAGTTCACAGCTATAACTGGGCCTATAGCTCGTTGCTGGAAAACTTGCTTGCTGTAGGAGTGTTGTATTCGATTCCTGGGCTCGAGAAAGGTTTCTATGCAGAAGAATCCATTTTACTTGTGTTGAGTATTGACACAAGACAATAGACTTCATCTCACAAGTGAGCTCTATCGAACACTTTACTCTCACAAACGTTTAAGAGAACAATTGTTAGGTAAACATCCATAAACACCAAACAGGAGTTCTGATAATTTCTGTCATTTTGTCCTCTGGTAACATCTGCATGTTATGTCGATATTACTAAAGGAGAACCTCTATGTGGTTACCATGCATTCTTACACATGATTCAGCTCTTCTCTTCCAAGAATCCCGAAATCTTTCGAACACACTTGGCTGCTCTCCAATTTGCGTACATGCATTGGTCACACGCTCTTGTAACGTATGCATATTGTCGATGGGTTTGACAAACATCAATGTCTTTAAATGTCCCACTAGCCAGAAATCCAATGAATTGAACTCCGGCGAACGGGGAGGCCATGTTACTGGGCCTCCTCGATCAAACCATATTCCATTAAATGACTGGTTTACATATTGTCGCAAGATACGTATGAAATGGTGTGGTGCCCCGTCACGTTATCTTTCTATAAGCACAACTTCCTCCAAAAGCACCGGTAACTCATCGCGCAGGAATCTATGTTACACAGCACGTGTTAATCTGTTGGGTAGACTGCATGGTTCTAGGAGTAAGTTCACACACAATTCCTATCCACACATTGAAACTAAAGCGATTCTGAAGCCTCAACTACATGACTGCTCCACCAAACGCAACTCACACTTAACATGGGTAAAATGGCTCATATATCAACTGGTATTTATTTCCGGACATATGTTTATAGGAACAGTTATTCTCGTTTTGACCAATCCAAGCTCCTGTTGCAGTATCGGACAGTTGGTTTAAACACTGGTATATACCGGGTGGGAGGTATTGCTTCGGCTGTACGTTAACCAGGGATTCTACATGGGGAGTGTAACAAATGATTCCAACACAATCATTGTCAATGAAGAGCCGTTTCGCCGAAAAAAAAAAATTATGTCAAATCTTTGGAGCCTAGCTTCTTAACAAATGGTTAAAAATGGTTTATTATTTCACTAACTGTCGCGCAAATATTATGTGAATAATGCTGTAATGCGTTTCTCCTTTATTCAAATGCATTTAGTCACAGGTTAATGTTGAAGTATTGTGCAAAGCTTAATTTCTAAGAGAGATTTGGCAACCTCACGTCAACATTAAATTGTGACTAAATTCATTCGATTTGAAATAAAAGGGCACTACAGTATTGTTGTCATTTTATATCCATTCGTCAGGAAGCTAAATGGCTCCAAATATTCCAAGTATTTTACACAAATTATTTTGTTCGGCGAAACGGTTCTTTATTGACAATAATTGTATTGGACTCATTTGTTACACTCACCATGTAGAATCCCTGGTTAACGTATGGTCCAAGCAGTACCTTTCAACCGGTACACACACACACACACACACACACACACACACACACACACACACACACACACACACACACACACACACACACACACACACACACACACACACACACACACACACACACATACACACACATACACACATACACACATACACACACACATACACACATGTATATATAGGTGTAAATTTTATTGCTGGGTCATGGGATTCAGCTATTGATTCTATTACAATGAATCTTCAGCAAGATGCGGAATTGCATCAGATAGCTTTAACTTCTCTCTTCAATACAAGACAATAGGAGTAACAGTTTTCGCTGAAGGGAAGCCTTGGTCATGAATTAATACCCCTACATTTCTTTCTTTATGCACTTGGGGTCATCAGTGTAACCATAATCATTCTTCAACTATAACGATGGGATATAACAAAAAACAGCCCATCTGGCACGCCATACATAACAAAAAGGTGTTCTAAAAGTGTTTCAGGTAAAGGGAGGTAAAGGTAAAGATAAAGGCTTCACCACAGAGGAGGAACCTCGCACACTGAGCCTCAGATGTAGGTATTACATTATATCATTTGAGAATTTCATCTACAACCCTATGTAGGGTTTGATGCTAAACACACAGCGCTCCATGATAACGCAGCTGTCATTGGCTCAAGCACCATCAAGGTAGCTATAGCATTTTTTACCCTTATATTATTGCCACTACCTTACTCTATAGCTACTCGAGGTAAACATTTTAAGTGTAGAGAGTACGAAACTTGGGGAAACTATTGTACCTCTTCTAAACCCCCTTTTCTTATTTCTTCTTTTTGTTTGCATTCTTCAGGAATGTATGCTACCACATGAGTAAACAACTACCTCACATGGATAATAAACATAAATCAACTGTAACGGGACACCTTACATCCCTCTGGTGAACATAAAAGCCTAAAACAGCTCCATCAGCTAACTGAATCAGTCTCAATTAAAGGTAATGCAAGAAACACCAAAATGATATGAGTTAAGGTTATATATTTGGCAATGTTCATGGCTAATTTTTGTAAATGACCGGCTTGTTTACAATGTGCTGGCATTACAAACACGTTTTCTCTACCTATCACAATCATTTATGTTACATAGGTCGCGGATACTTGTTTCATTCTTAATTTATGTCTTCAGGAAATAATCCCGGTGAAAAGGTTATAGTAAACGACGAATAATGAATGAGCTAGAGTTGGTATAGTAACTACCAACGTTCTTATTCTTTTCCATGCACGGTACCTTAAGATGTTGCAAGATGAACACGAGGGGAGAGGAAGTGTCTGAAGTCTTAAGTATTCTCTTTACAGAATAAAATTGTTCAGTTGAAGGATTCAATAAAGGGTTATCTCTCACAGGCAGTCGGTCCTTTGAATAGTAAATCAATTTGACTTTAGCATTTTCCACATCTTAACAATTCTCTGTAAAGGTACCATAATAATGTGAAAGCTGAAACACAGTTTGGCAGTTGTTATATACATATTACCGTCCAGTGTTATTGTGCTTCCAGTATTACCTAATAAAGTTATTAAAAGGTGCCTTTCAATTATATTAGCTGCTAATCAATTAGCCAAGATACCTCGTCGAATAACATTACTAATTATTTCAATACATATTACAAGTGGTATAATACCGCCTGGGGTTCCTTTAGATGAGCAAATATATGTTTAAAATTATTAATTCAAAAAAGAAGTATAAATGTTGGTCATAAAGCAAAAGCTGGAATATCTATATAAATGCTATTTTGAGTTTTAATCTTTATCATCAAATTTTATGTCCTATTATACTCACGCATTGTAGGCCAAAATAAAGGACAATAAAACATATTTTGTAACCCGTGATGTTCACAATGAAGTATAAAGCTTTGATTAAGACTCAAAATAGGATTTATATAGATATTCTAGCTTTTGCATTATGATTAAGATTGATAATTTTTGGTTGAATTAATAATTTTAAACATATATTTACTCATCTAAATGATTATCTACGCTGAAAAAAGAAATTAACTTGGGTAATTTATTCCCTTTTTAAAACAAATGTTTTTCTATTAAGCTAGTGAACTGTAGCGCGCACACAGGGCCACTATAGGTACTAGGTCAGGGATGTCCAATCTTGTCTCTTTGGAGACGCTTACGTAATGAGCCGCTATACCTCACTCCATTCCTTGAGTCAGAGAGATAGTCAGTATTCAGTGACGGACACAAACGGGCGATTTCGTGGAAGTTTATAAGTCATAACTTGAATTCTCTGGATGTGTTTTCAGATCTGTTCATTCTGGATGATTTTTGCATAAATGGTAAACAGTAAGAGACAAAGGCTTAGTAAATAAAGATTGTGGATGTCGTTGAAAAACACAATTTATGTCAAATACTTCTTTTTTCTCTTGAGTAAACCATTTCCGAGATATTCTTTCTTATTTGTTTGAATTTGCCTATAGCTATACTTTTCTCAAATAGGAACATGTTGTTGATTTTTCTTTAATTCTCGTCCTTGCAAAGACAATGGAATTTCAAAGGCATCGCATAGCACCTAGCTCTTAAAAACATTTACTATCGCTTAAAGCCTACTGTATTTCCATATTCCCCTTGCACCTACAAGAAAATTTGCAGTAAAGTAATTTCTCAAAATGCTTATGTCGGTTAAAATGTAGTATATAGAGAAATGAGCATCTGAAAGAGTAGTGTGTATAAGAGTGAGTATAGCTCTACATATATTTGCGAACAGAGTTTCTACAAATTGAACTATACTAAAAGTCTGCATCGCAATAGGTTACAGGATCACTTGGTGTATCTTCTAAGACTATGCACTTCCACTTTGTCAACAAATATTGATAGACTTCTTAAACGTAATCAGTACCAAAGAAGTCACTAATAAACATATGCTTATCGCATAAGATTTGAAAGTGCTTTCGTAAATCAAATGCAACGTACATGTAACTAACCCGTCACTGCAACAGAATGGACGGATAGAGGTTAAAGAGTGGCAAAGTGCACGTATAGTAGGAGGTAAACCGAACCTCCCTTTTTGGCAAACGTTGGACATCGCTGTACTAGATGGTGATAGCAGCATGCATTACCAGCCAATCCCAGGTTTGGTATTGGTCCTGAGTGATATTAGGACCAAGTGTGAGTGCTGTGCAAACTGCTAGTTCATACGATTGATACCCCCTAATAGACTTCAGCAAATAGCAGCGCTGAATTTCTCATGAATTCAAAACGGGAACGCTACCATAATTCAATGGGTAAAAAGACAAACTTGAGTAACACGTGGTAACTTTACGTTAATCATTCCCTTTTTCTTCAATGTTATACACCTGTATCTTTCACCCAGTCAAAAGTTTGTCCAGATCTTGCTTAGTAACCACACAAACGCAGCGAACAGAATCGTTCCTCGGATGCTATACATTTTAGAAAATTTTATTACGGGGTATGAAAATAGGGTATGGGGCAAAACGGAGGGGAACACCCCGCTCACCGTGACCAACTAAAATCTATTGTGGCCACCATCCCCAGGAGGTAGAGATGATGTGAGGGAATCACAGAGTGCCACGGGGTCGCAGTTAGACAGACCATAGAGACGCACGGAAGTCCCTAACAAGCGCTGAGATCTTTTCATCCTGGTGCCAGGCCCCACCCAACTGCCACCAAATACCGTGGTATCCGGTTTCACACAGGCGTCCGTCTCCTCCCGTAGGAGCTAGCGCTCCATAGGTCCGATGGGTGTCGCACAGGCGTCTGTCTCCTCCCGTAGGAGCTAGCGCTCCATGGGTCCGATGGGTGTCCGATGGGTGTCCGACGGAGGACAGCGGCCGCCCAAACGCCACCTTGCGCCAAGAAGAGCAGTTACCATGCGCAGGCATCCGGCACCGTTAAGACCACTAGCCTGAAAGCACACCAGAAAGATGACAAGGAAATGGAATGAAGGGAAATGATGGGAACGAAACCGTAGTATGAAAGAATGCACCCCACCATTCACCCAAGCGACATGAGGTAAGCAAAGAAAAACCCATGTCAGAGTGTGCCGCCACGGGGATAGAATTCCGAATGCGGGCCACAGACGTTGCCGCCTGAGCCATCCCGGTCGGTAACGGAGTATGAAAAGCAATAGCACCCATCATTAGAACACCCTCTAAAAAAGGTACCAGAGGCATTAACTATTCTTGCACATTGTTGCACGTAGCAAACTATTCATCTTCTTTTATTCAACAATCATATAAAAAGTAGAAGCTATACAGGGTGGAAGGGAAGTCATTACATTAATTGAAACCAGTGATAGATCTTACAATTTGGAACACACTCTGTATCTCACGCTTTTGTCTCTGACCATTTCCTACGGAGATATTTTAGTTTTGTCGAAAACAAGCTGTCTACACTGCAGATTATGTGGGTGTCACTTTCACTAGGTCAGTACATAAACAGCCATCGCAGCGTGGTGTCTCACGAATGTAAACAAATAGCAGGCCGTGTTTACTGTGCGAGTGTATGCCAATCATAATCGTTAGCTCCCAAAAATTACACTACCGTGCAAGCGACCGGACTGTTTACATGCAGAAACCAGTTCAATTCCCTGACCAACCTCAACGCAACGTTGTCGAATTACTTCACGTTTGTAAAAGCTGTTCGGAGTATTCCTTCAATTCTTTTAGGTGATTAATTATTTCGAAACCCTGTGTGATGTCCCATAATTACTACCGAAGCTACGTCGGAAATAAGTTACTCCATGCATCTTACAAGAAACAAACTATTTTCTCCGTACATTCTTGTGGAAATACGCATCCAATTTGGAACAAAACCATTTATTTTTTCGAAATCGGCTGATCAAAGAATAAAATGCCATTGGACTTTTTTTTTGTAATTCTTCTATGAAGCACATAGTAAAAGGAATATAATAAGTTCCCCTCCACCCGGTATACATGCCAAAAAGGTACACTTTAAAGTACCAATAACATTGAAGAACGACGCCAAAGAGATACAGCAGTGTATTACACCGGATATACCAGGTGGCCCATTTCATCCGGCATTGGCGCAAGTAGATATCCCTTCATGCGATAAAAGAGTTGCAGAACCCAACGGTGCAGTTCTAGACCTTGAGACGGTAGTGGCGTGTTCTGATTTTCATCGAAGACGTGAGATGAGAGGTTGAACTAGTGTGTGTAGTCCGTGATAGTAGACAATAACAGTGTAAACAACCGAAACTGTCTCACTTAACTTACAGGATCTTTATTTTTCAGGGAATAAATTCATTCCTGTATATGGTTCTATTGTCAACATTACTAGTTACAGATTGTAAAGTGCAAGCGTGAGGGCACGTAATGTTTCATTGGCGTTTATTCTTTTCTTATTAATGCTTTTGTATTATTGTTATCATTATTTATTGTTTGTAGTTATTACTGTTGTTATATTATTATATTATTTTATTATTATTTTATTATTATGCTTATCATTATTATGATTATTATTATCATTGCCATTATCATGAGTATCAAAGTTTATTAGTTTTATTGCACTAGTTATAGTATTATCTTTGTCTACACATAGCGGTTATCTAGTGTGTATGTAGTACTGCAGTTTGTAAACCCTTAGAACAATGCATTGGCTTTCTTTTGTATGAAAAGGTAGCTTTAAATAGTAAAATATTATGTCACAATGCCTTATGTTTGTAAGTTATAATTACAATGTTATTATGCATTTATTTATGATGTTCATTAAAGCATATTCTCACAAGTAACGGTTTGTGTTTGCTTGAAATTCACATAATTAAACTAATCAAGCGAAATGACACTTCCATGACAAACTATCAGTTCTCGTTATATTTACTATACATAAAAACTAGGCAAGTAACAGTATTTAAACCACGGACCTGTAGCACTGAAGGCCAACGAGCACACTGTTGCATTGGGAGAGAAAGTTACTTCACACACAGCGGTGCAAAACAGTCATTTCGGCTGAAATTGTTATGACGCGATGCAGTGCACAGTGTTTACGGCATATGTAGACTGTAAAACGCCGGGACTGCATAAATTCTCAATCCGCAGGCTGAAAAGACTCACCTGGTATATACTGCTACAATAAAACACTATACGAGTAGATTCCTATTTATTTCATACAGTTTTAGGGAAAAAGTTATTTGAAAAAATGAGATGTTTGGCAACCGCGTGCTTCACCTTGCAGCTGGAGGTGTAGGTCCGGTTTGCCTAACAGAAACTGCTGCGATATTCCGAAAGGCTGGGTCTGCCTGACAGGAAGGATATTCGGCTCTGTTAGAGGTAATTAGTTATCAATACTTTCTTTCATGAATTAATCAAAGGAAGTAAAGAGAAAATGTTGTTTTACGTCTGAACGAAGAAAACAAACGCTTTAACTCAAACATTTACTTCCTCACTCTGGAAGAATTTTGCATAGGTGCTGAACTGCAGAGGCACTCAAAATCTTACGGAGAAAAATAAAAACACATACAAACAATTTATGTCAAATATACACACTTGAAGATAGAAAAAATAGGTACAATGGTTTTCAACTCTCACATACGAAATGCAAGTGGTTCTCGTGCCTATCTATCTAGAATTTCAATGAACATTTTACCGTATTTCATCGCATAAGCCCCCCCCCCCCCCCATCCTCGCATATTTCTCTCCCCTATGATTTTTCATCTCTAAAAATTATTTACCTATTAAACATGGCATAATTTCCTCTCCTGGTTCGTTCTTATTGGAGCAACCCTCAAACGACTTGATAATGAACAACAATCGACGCAGCGGTGTGTGTTACGGATTACAATGGTTGCAGTGCTAGCCACAAAAATACTCGTATTGCCATTGCCACAACCTATCGTAAAATTGAAATGTGAAGTTGCAGACGTGCTTCTAAGTCAGTTTGTTACAAGTCGTCATATTGCTACGAAGAGTTTTATAACAAACTGGTATTTCTTGTGCCATTAATCGTTCTGAGGACATGTGGAATAGTGAACATGAAGATGTGTTATCTGAGCCAGATATAAATGAAAATAGTGATGATAGTGACGAAAGTGAGGCCGCAGAATAGTCAGAGAAAAGAAACAATAAAACAATACATTGTAACCGTGGTATGTACCCAGTTCATTCACAAATTACTGTATACCTATATAACTTTACATAATACTACCTGGTTTCCCTTCCTTTCTGAATTCCTAGAAACACCACTCCCATAATTCCCTCCCCAGTGTTTTAAAGCAAATTTTTTGAGAAATAAAGGAGGGGAATTACGCGATAAAATACGATATTTCGAATTTTAGTCTTTTGCTTTCAGATACAAAAACAAATGTTTTCGTGTGAAACAGTATCCCAGTCCTCCCCCTACTACTAATCAAACCCCGTTAATTATTAATATGTATCAATTTATTTTATATGTTACTGTATAATTGTTACATTTCTGAACACCCAATCTCTTATTAACGCACTTTTAATTTATTTAATGCTGGAGGAATATTGTAAACAATACGTCTGAACTTTAAACTAACGTTAAAAGTAAGCTAGGAATATATTTCAGCTAAACTGCTACCGAATCACCTCTCTTTGCATTTCCAGGACTCCAATCGAATAGAATGTTGCAGTTCCTTATTTGAAGGCCAAGGAGCCAAATTTAACAATATGTAATGTTGTAAACAACTTCTGATACTTTACAAACGAAACCGTAGCATTTTAAACCAACTTCGAAAGCAATTATATAACGGGCTAAAGATCACGACACGTATAAGGGGGACTCAATGAAACTAAAAGATAAAAGCAAAGCCCAGAAAGTTGATGCTTCCCCAGGTCAGTCTTGGCTCAGATTCCCCATGTAATAGACCAAAGATGCCCAAACTTGTGCGAAAGCGGAGAACGTGGATTTGCCTCCACCTACTTTTTGCCGAGCTATGATGCATTCATGGGACTCAAAAACAAACCTCTCTAATGCTTGGTCGCCTGAATGAGTGAAGAAGAAACACTTCATGCATAAAACGAAGGAGGTGGGGTGAAGCGACTAGGTGATGTCATTAAAGTTGGACGTTGCTGCACTAGACGCTGGGACAGTGACGTCCGCGAAATATACTTATATTTGCGTTACAAGCTAAAATTCATTTATAGTTCTTAGAGATTCTAAAGATCATCCTGAGAGGTATATTTTGGTATGTTTTATCAAGTGATTACGTTAATCGTTCTAACTTTATTCTTGAACTCAGATAATGTGTACACAACCTTAAGTATGCTGCAGCTTTGCCTTAGTTTACATGCATTGTAACCTAAGGTAGCAATTTTTAAGTTTGCCTACAGCAGTATAATACACGTAGCTTTTCAATATATACTTAAACTTACAATGCACATGGTGTTATTTGTACCAACCTAAACTGTAGTTTCGGACCACACTGATTAGGTCCTTCGTATTTGTCTCTACCGCTTCACTGTTAAAGTGTAAGAGCTATCTACCAATCTAACTGGTTTCCGTCGTTAATCATCAGTCTTTTTAAATAAAACGCTGTGAAAGGAAATAAGAGGTAAATTATATTTTTATTTTAAAATTTTAACATATACAATAAACTAATTCATCTTACTTCAGCATTCAGTAGAACAAAATAAAACGATTTTCAACCTTTCGCTTCATAAAAGGAAATTCAAATACAGATGGTTCTGTTTACCTCACCTTTTGGTTGGAAATAGGTAAACAGTCCTTATTTAAAGATTAAAGGATACAAGACACGTGTATTACTTATGTTGAAAGCAAATAACCAGAAAATAAATATTTGAATATATATTTTATTTAAGGGGGCTTTATATCATAAATTATTAAGAACTCAACTCACAATTATTGTTTTATTATTCCTATTGAAAACCAAGAAAACGAAACAAGTTATTTCTAATTCAACGTCCAGTAAAAGAAGAACTGAACAAAATGGAATTGTACGATATGATAACAGAACTACCCATCACGTACTGTAGGTAAGGCAAGACACCATTATAACATACAAAATCCAATGTGAAATACAGTTTATACAAAATGAATGCTAAATTTTGGCAGAACGAAGCACTTGAGAAAAAAGTGAAGATAAAACGGTAGATCAGCTGTTGTTCTCCCATATTTCTATAGAGGCTGTGCTTTTGATTGCGTATGTGAAATACAGCGTTACGATACTTCTTTGTTTGTGGTAAAATAGTGTTCTGAGACAAATAGTATTATATATTTTCATTCCTCTGTGCACAGAAATGGATGATACCTATACCCCTTTCACCCCCCAAGGTAGAACAGTTGAAAAGTAGCTTATGAAGGCTTAAAATAAAATATTATGTAAAGTACCGATTAATTATTATTATAAATTAACAGAGTTATGAACATTTCCCATTCCTCCACAACATATGATATAGCGGAATAGTTAGGGAAGTCAAAGGAGTGTCTGTAGCGTGAGAGAAGTTTCGGGGCTTACACACGTGCCTAGAGGTTGATACACGTGGTAGCTTTGGGTCAAGGCACACGACCCAAGCAATCAAGGTTCTTAGACAACACGATGTTGGTGAGGATATCTCCCTTCCTCATTAGCATGGAGTCTTCATTTCTATGATAATATCCTTCACAAGTAAATCGTTCGAGTCACGATAAAGCACCGTTGCTCTAGGCAATGGAATAGCTTTGCTTCTCTGTGTTTTCATATGTATGCAACAAGGCTACAAACATTTTTTTTTACTTCTCTACTACTCTTCTTCTTCTTTATTTGATTACCCTCCCCTTATCTAAGACTTACACCCCCTAGGACTTCCAAGCCAGTGCCTAGGGTCAGACACCTGTCGGGGAGCAGACGAACCTATGGACCAGACAGAATGAAGACCTGGAAGCGGGCGGTCAGCCAAGAATCAGGTATGAGAGTGAGGAAGAGGATGATATGAAATGCAGGCGAAATGGATGAATGGAAATGTGACTATGGAGCAATTAGTGTGATGAGTGGAGGGGAAAATCGGAGAACCCGGAGAAAAGCCGCCCAGACGCAGCTTCATCCACCACGAATACCACATGACGCTCCCTGGGATCGAACCTGGACCACCTAGGTGGTAGACGGGTGGTCTAACCACTCGGCCACGACCCCGTCTTCTCTAGTGAGTGAGCACGTGAGTGAGTGAGTGAGTGAGTGAGTGAGTGAGTGAGTGAGTGAGTGAGTGAGTGAGTGAGTGAGTGAGTGAGTGAGTAGGGTTTAAGGGCCCGTCGACAGCTAGGTCATTAGAGCCCCCGTCTTCTCTAATACTTACCTGTAGTAAGTAGAGGAAGTATTGCATTCAACCCGAAAGTTTGATAACAAGATTCCACCGGAAATACACGCCTTGAGCTCCCTGGGGAAAAGAAAAAAAAAAAAAAAAGAAAAAAAAAAAAGAAAAAGAAAAATAGAGCTTTTTAGAAAATGGTGCATTAGTATATATTTCTGCAAGGAAAACACCAGCTGGGTGATTACTAAATTTGGTATTTGCTTTCAGGATCTTCTAAGGATTCGACTCCAAAATTTTCCAGAAAATTTCCCCAGCCCAAGTACCTTTTGCAAGGAAAAGATGTGTTACTCTTTATTTTCCCAAAAATTGCTCCAACAATTTTGATTAAATTACCGTATGTTTAAGATATTTGCGTAAAAATAAAATGTAGAAACTGAATTTTCTAAATAGTCTGCGAAGTCCTCTTCATTCCGGGCACTCTGACCATGGATATTTTTCGTTGTTTACACAGGTCGGTAAGCGTATGATGTGATGATTTCTCTTCTACCAATAATTTGCTTTCCATCATTTCCAGTTCATAACATCCGGTTCACCTTTCTACCGTCTGATGTGCTGCGGTAGTACTATAAATTGTGCACTTTGGATAGATTTCTCCCTGACGTTCGGTTGATCTACTGGGGACTCTCCCTGAGCACGTGAATCGTTAAGGACCCCTTCCTTAATATCGTGTTCCCTACTTTGCCTGTCCTCCTTCGTCGTTCTCTCCCAGGTGCTGCGTTAGAAGCAAAAAGGGATATTGTGGCATACTTTCATGTTGTGCTCCGGTTTCTAGAGGGCCCTACGTCTGTGTGCTTCTGCCCCTGTTCCTACCGCTCTTCGTTCTTTAGTATAATTGCTAAGCTATAAGAGATAAACAAAATCATACTGCGAAAATGTATTAAAGTACCTACAAAATTTATGTCAAATAGTCATGCTTGTAGCGCTAAGCATTATATTCTTTGTTACTGGATTAAATTTTCATGCGGTAAGTCGCTGTTTGTTTCATGGAAGGAGCATGAAATTTCAAAGTCATCGCATAGCGAATGCTTTTTAAAATCTAACTCTAGCCTACAGTACCCTTGTACCTAAAGGGAAAATATATGTCAATGTGTACAGAAATGGCATCTCGATTATCAGGAATTAGATATAAGAATACGCGTTTGTAAGAAGTTTGTAGAAGAGTAAGTAGAAACATCAAGTGAATGCATACATAAACTTTTGTACTGGTTAGAATTATTCACGTGGAATGGACGTAAAAGATAGCTTTTAATTTTAGAAATGTGAAACATAGACAGTAAAGCTTTATAATTTATTGTCGGATTTATTCTGTGAATAATTCTCGATTAATCAAGGGCCCTAATGGCCTAGTTGTTGACGGGCCCTTAAACACCACCACTCCCTTACTCACTCGATTAATCACATTACAGTGCTTTTGCTTTTTTAAATACTACTAAAATAAAGATAACTGAAGGGTGAAATTTTCACAGGTTAAAATT
Organism: Tenodera sinensis; assembly: GCA_030765045.1. Taxonomy (NCBI): domain Eukaryota; kingdom Metazoa; phylum Arthropoda; class Insecta; order Mantodea; family Mantidae; genus Tenodera; species Tenodera sinensis. Next base: position 91,175,483 of record CM060962.1, on the reverse strand, counting down.
CCTCAAAATTTTAACATTTTAATTAGTACTCTGAGAAAAATTATTTTCAAAATCCAAATTAAATGTCCGTTACAGAATCATTTAAGTGTTCTTTTGTTACATTTATTGGAATTAGAAAAGCCGATGTATAACTAACCGAATTATAATAAGGTTCTATAGATATAAACTCAGTTTTTTTAGTACAGAATACTGTGAATGCTTTTAGATGAAAAGGAACTCGGAACTATATCCAAAGTAACTAACAATATCTAACGCAAAGTAATGCCGATTTATAGGATTTCTTTCTCTGAACAAATAAATAAGGTATAAAATGGGCACAGTTTGTTTTAATAATTAAAAACAGTGTGTTCATATTCAGAGTATTTTAAATCTTGTAAAGCCTAGAGGCATTACACTTTGAATAACGCGTACTTAAGATAAGCCTAAAATTCATTAAAGCTTTCAAAGTAAACCTTTGAATATTATAGTGGACACAGCTTATCGGCAGTTCCCAAGAGTTAAATATGGCCGACATTACTCTAAACAGCAGACGGAAGTATCCCAAAAAGCAGTCCTGCCAACGTACATAATAAAGGCATTTCTAGCCTCAAATATCACAGGGTTAAAATATCATGCTTTTAAACGTTAATAATGCTTGAACATCGTTACTACCCAACAAAGAATGTACTCACCTTCGGCAAACCTTGTTCTGTAATAATACTTTTGCATAAAATTACTTCCGAGCGCTAAGTATTACAATGTGCCAGGTGGCCCACTACAGCCGGCCCCCGGATAAGTAGACAACCCTTCGTGCGTTAAAAGAGTTGCAGAAATAACAGGGGAAAATCCAGTCAGTGGCGTGCGTGACCTTTGCTCTGCTTGTAAGAGAGCGAGCGGAGCAGCAGAGGAAATGCCCAGGCTTCAACTGGCGTGTGCAGAGCGTGAAAATGGAGAGGAACAGTCTTAGAATATTCTCCACTTTACTTACAAAACTTTATTTACCAGGCAATAAACTCACTCCTGTTTATGCTACTATTGTGTAACATTACGGATTACAGATTGTAAATTGCCGTAACAAAATCCATGCAAATATGAGGCCACGTAATGTTTGACTGGCATTTTTTTCGTTCTTATTAATGTTATTGTATTATTATTATTATTATTATTGTTATTGTTATTATTGTTATTGTTATTATTGTTATCATTATTATTATTATTATTATTATTATTATTATTATTATTATTATTATTATTATTATTATTATTATTATTATTATTATTATTATTATTATTATTATTATTATTATTATTATTATTATTATTATTATTATTATTATTATTATTATTATTATTATTATTATTATTATTATTATTATTATTATTATTATTATTATTATTATTATTATTATTATTATTATTATTATTATTATTATTATTATTATTATTATTATTATTATTATTATTATTATTATTATTATTATTATTATTATTATTATTATTATTATTATTATTATTATTATTATTATTATTATTATTATTATTATTATTATTATTATTATTATTATTATTATTATTATTATTATTATGTGCGTTAAATGTGGAGGGAGAATATCTGTTTAACTGCAACTTCCTTCCCTCAGTTGCCAAATCTGAGTCCATTGCAGGTACTTAACCGGTTTTCTCTTCTGAACTTTGTTGTTATGAAGATCTGAAACGTGAGCTATTTTGCACGAATCAAAAAGCTTGCTAGCTAAATATCAATTTTTATTACTTCCTGCATTAAAATGTTTTGCATGTCCAAAACGATTCCATCTATTATTTATTTGATTTCATCTCTTTTATCAGTTCACCAGAAGCAGGGCATGGACCTCTAGAAAAAAAAAGGCTCTTAAATTAGGGGTTTCTCTAATTTGACATATGGCTGTTATATCTCTCGCAAGGTCAGGCAAAAGCCGGTTTTGCATTCCTGAACAACATATGCATATTAACTTGACGGTGAACCTAACTGTTCGATGCCGCTGACCTTAGTTCAGCGTTGACTCTTCACCTGAACATCGAATTAACTTATGACCATATAGAATGTACTCTGATGGCGCACTTTATCTTCCAAGAGCAAGAAGAATATACTTTATTTTATTATTCTCTGTTATAGAAGGAAAAACATAACATTGGACAACATCAACTTAGTAAGTTGCAAAGGAACACCTTTATAAACGCTCAATATGTGTTTCTTACTTTCCTTGCAGGTTATCTATGTTAAATAAAGGATATTATATGAAAGATTCGACATTTAGATTACACTACAAATACAAGCTTAGTGCCTCCGAAACGCCCAAAGAGCATTTTCACGTGCACCACATGTGTGTATGTGTATGAGTGACTGAGCGAGATGGCTCCGGATAAGGTGCGAGGTTTGCAATAGGGTGGTTCCGGTTCTATTCCCGTAGGCGGTGGGGGACAACGCGCACATTGTCATTTATGTGAGATCTATTGCGACTATCATCCCCAAGAGAAAGGGATAAAGTGAAGGAATCACAGAAGACCAGAACGAGAGCAGATAAGCCATAGGAAGGCGCGGAAGTCCCTAAAGGTTCCTGGTTCAAAGCTCCATCACACTATTGGAGCTCCCAAAGAAGACAAGAAACGACCCGTTTAACCAAACGTCCCTCTAGTTTCTAGTTTTTAAATTACTCTTTCTTTGGATAAAGTATCCGCACCATCTGTCCGGCACTGCCTAAGGGCACGAAAACTAGAACCGCATTTGAAACTTGAGGAAATTGATTGAAAGGGGAATTATGGAATGGAAATAATGGCAGATGAGAAGTTATAGCCAAATTCTCCTACCGACCAGGAAAAACTACGAGTGGGCGGAGTGGTTGGTCGACGAGGATCGAACCCGTGACCTGACGAACATGAGCCTCACACGTTAGCGTGGAGCCATCCCGCTAAGTTTTAGTTTGTGATGCTGAAACACCCATATGACTTAATAATATATCACCAAAAACGTAATAATTTCTTACATAGCACTTAGTAGCCACTGTTGGGAACGTAATAGAGTATCTTCTCTTGAGGTAGTCAAACAATGCTTAGCTAAAAGAACGCATATGATCGAATATTGTGAGAGAATGTTAACAGAATGATAAACAGAGGACACAGTGCGCAACAGATAAATAATCACATTTTTTCACGGATGAGTCACATGTGCATGTTCTTACCACCCCAAACTGCTACACTTGAAGAATTTGGTCTGCAAATCCACCCTAAAGTGTCTACAGATGTTTCTGTGGCCAATACAATCATAGTGGAAATTTTACGTTACGGTTAGATGGATCCAGTACACTCGATGAGCAAAATAGTTTGAACAGAGCATGTTGTGTGTTGGACAAGGTTGGAAAGGATAGAATGAAACTAAACTATTCAATGTCACATCCGAGGTTTGAACTGACAGCACTTCCGATCTTCCGGTCTCCGGCCGGTTGCTCCAATCACTAAGCTACGACGTCTACATGCGGATACACCAGTTTGGTGTGCACAATGGTTAGAGCAACCGGACGGACACCGGAAAATCAGTGCATATTAATCGATATTCTCTCAGCATTCTGTAATATTTGGGTTATGGTAGGCATCAAATTTACAAAACAAATCGTCTATTCTAATGTACAATGGAATCAAGTCTCTTGTAGAAAGCCACATCCAGAAATGATAAAGAAGGGGTAAGTTTGGGCCGACTAGTCAGGAAATTCGTCTGACTTAAATCCCACTAATCAATTATTGGATATGTCACAGGACAATGCATTTAAGCACACAGACGAAGAAACGGAATAAGTTGATGCTAAGCTACAGAAAAAGCGGAAATCTTCTCAAGCAGAATGACACCTTAACACATACTTATAATTTTGGCTCGAGCAAAATGAATTGAAAAAATGGATGTCATTCCAGATATAGATGAAAAGCATCTCCAGCTGACACTGAATGTTATATAATTTATTTTATTACGATATATCATACTGCATTAAAACTGTGACTGGATAAGAATATTTTTTACACCTGTAATACACAATGCATGTTACGTCAACGTGATAAGTATGGATATAACTTTTAGTCTAGAGAAGTAGTCCTCAACCACCTATGGAGATTTCCTAGATTGGTATCCACGGTGGTTTACCACTCATCACGAAGCTTTGTGAATTACCAGACGTTCTTTTCATTCCATAAAATCGTTTCTTCATAGCGTTAGCAGTTTGGTCTCTTGTGTTTAGGGTTTCTTGCCCGTGAAATCGTTGGACGCCGCACATCTTTACACTTCTTGCGCACTGTCTCGACACTAAGTTGCCTAAGAGGTAAGCCGCCCTTGACCTCATACGCTAACGTCAGTCAAATGTAAATCCAAGGGTCATCTTTTTTTCTCTGTGGAAGTGAGAATGATATGCTGTTTAACTCTTGAAGTAAGAGTAATTTCCATTGCTAGAACCATTAATTTATATTTAAGCCTTACTTGCAAACTTGGGACTGTAGTTTGAAATACTCAGATGCTTTCAAAGCCTATCCGTCTTTTCAAAGAGCCTCCATTGCTGTTTTGATAGGTCAAATGATCACCTAGTTGATCTGTTTGACCTTACTGACCTCCTAGAGACTCAAGAGTCAGGGAAGCCATAATTACCAAAATATATAGTCCTGCAACCTGAGCTGATCCTTCCTCTTATGGTGATGATGGGCTGTAGGATACTTTACAAAGAAAATTGGCTGCAGTTTCCTGATCTTCCCGTATTATATTAACCACAGTAAGAGGATTAAAAATATTCTAACCTGTTAATACTAAGTTTAGCACTTACTTGATACGTTTAATCAGTAGAAACAATCAAGATACGAAACAAATATTTTCAAATTATGACAAGTTTTTGTCAAAAAACGAAAATAGAAAATAACAATTACAAAATATTATGAAATATGTATTGTAGGGCCTAAACATCTAATAATTAAGCGTTTGGAGCTGGTTCACATATTTAAAAATAGGTTCCATAGACTTCCTTCCATACCTAAAAACAGAGTATCAAAAAAGTACAACAAATTACACTTTAGACACTGCCGTCGTGAGGTTCCACTTCCAATCTGTGCGCACATACATAGCATCTTGTCCTACTGTCTTCAAGTGCCGCCACCGTGTCGCTTTCTCTGGCCACAGGTAACAGGTACGTGGTTATATGCACAAATACTATATGTCTAAATAACGCAAAGAGAAAATATAGGTATACATTAAAGAATTTGGTTCACAGTATTTTACTATTAATGATGATATAATAGAATGCAAACTGTGTCAACCAGAAATTAGATGGAACAAACGCTTTAACAATGTACAACATTGTCGTAGTAAACGACATTGCCAACAGGTGCATTTGATGGGTTCAAATGAACCGGGTGAAATTATTCCCTCTACCTCATATTCAAGCATACAATCTGACTTCTTTGCAGATGTATGCCACATGATGATAGGGTTAATATCTCATTAGCAGGTTACACAATGCATGTTTTAAAATGTCATAGAAAGGTACACAAAAAGAAGCGTACCAAATGCAGTAAAAATACGGAAGGTGTACTTAAAAGATGCATATGGAGAGGTAATTAATTATATAAGAGTTTCTGTGGCTGATAATCCAATTTGCGACGTAGAGCCAATTTTTCACGATATTAGGAATGTCTTACTGCAAATCGTAAAAGACTCACCTTCAGTAACTTCAAGATGTGTGTGGTGATTTAGGTGCATGCACAGGAGCAACTAAGAGTAAAAATGTACTCTTTTGCAGGATTGTATTACTAAAGGTACGAGCTATGCTGTTGAAAATGCATAACATGCATACTAAAATGTATAAATGCATTGCATATTAAAGTGATAATTGTGTTCATATTGTACCGAAATTGTATTCTAAATATTGCAAAAATACAATAAATACTGCACATAGGAGGACCGTATAGTATACATTGTTTGCAGCGTATAACTGGTGGAAGGGAAGTCACTACATTAATTTAAACCAGTGGTAGATCTCGGTATTCGGAACACATTTTGTATCTTACGTTTTTGTCTCTGACCATTTCCTACAGAGATATTTTAGTTTTGTTGAAAACAACCTGGCAACACTGCAAATTGTGTGGGTGGTGACTTTTTCTAGCTCAGTACATAAGCAAACAGCGTAACGGTGCGTCTTAAAAACAAACTCATACCCTGCCTTGTCCTTCCGTGTTCACCATGGATTGTAGGCCAATCACAAGCGTTAGCTCCCAAAGAGAGCGAAAGTGCCCGACCTGTTTACATACACAAACTAGGTCAATTCCCTGACCAACCTCAACGCAACGTTGTCGACTTACCTAACGTCTGAGAGAGCAGCTCGGAGTATTCCTTCACGTCTTTTAAGTGATTAATTATTTCGTAACCCGGTGTGATGTCCCATAATTACTACCGAAGCTATGTCAGAAATAAGTTACTCTACGCTTCTTACAAGTAACAAACTGTTATCTTCGTACATTCTTGTGGAATTACACATCCAATTGAGATCAAAAACTACTTATTTTTTTCGAAATCGGTGATCAAAGAACAAAATGCCATTAGACCTTTTTGATTGTAATGCTTCTGTGAAGCTAGAAGGAATGTAATGACTTCCCTTCCACCCTGTATGGAAAATTTAAACATAGGCAATGTTCGACTATTTATCAACATGTGATGTCAGCAAGTAAATGACATTCTGTGTTACAGACACCGGTTGCTGCCAGTCTGGAATACGGCGGGTCTATAGTTAGTGAAAATTGGAAAACCCGGCATAGATAAGGAGTGATTCCACCATCTTCCCGAACCAAAATTGGTGGCACCGGACCGGGCAAGGACCTGCGCGCCCTCCGCCAGAGTTACACATAAACGACCGGCAAGTCATGGGTAAGGAACACTACTGCACTAACTTACAGTAGACGTTCCTGTATTGTAACAGATATAGCAATTGATAAGCTTCAGCGCGAACAGATACCTTATATCTCCGGAAACAATTCTGGTTTAATCGCAAAAGTTCATGTAGACTGATTACCCGTATTTCTCTCATAATGTTGTACCTCAATTTTTATTACGTGTGCAGACTTCATCTGCACGCTTTACTTCTAATGCCCACGCCCTCCCAAAAAATAATAAAAATAATACGGCGATAGGTCAGGGAAACGAGATGGCCACAACCCTCGACTAATAATTATTCTGTTGCCATACACACTTTGCAATTCATGCATAGAATTTGCAGCAGTGTGCGCTGTAGCTAAATCCTGCTGAAACCAGTCACACAATCTTTCATTTCTTGTTAGTTGCGGAAAAAGGGGGGAAAAAAATGTCAAGAATCAGAAGTCAGAAGTGAGGGTTAGGGTGCATCGTTGCATCAGACAATGCCTCCTATTGTCTGCTTTCCCAGTCTTATTGTTCGAGTAAATGTATAATTAGGTATGTGAAAGATAGCTGTGATTCCGTTCTAAGCTCTTGTTTGAAATAATTTGGGAAATCCAGAGGCTAAACTTGTTATAAAGAAAAATTGGTAAATACTAATTTATGATCTCACGAACTTTTTTAAGGTGTGCTAATAAGATAAGTACCGGGGGTAAATCAGAGGACCTGTAAATGGTTAGAGGTAGAGAGACAGAGTACAGAAGGAGGAAATTCTACTCTGAGCCAGTAATTTAGGCTGTTGTATATCACACCCCGGAAGAAAGCGACGAGAGGGAACACTACGGGCGTGTCGAAACCCGGGCTAAGGGCCTACCCAGCGTGAACCGGAGATTCCTCATCCCGGTGCCAGGGTTCACGTACAGCCTGCAGCTGTAGGGTTTGACAACCAGCCCACTCACCAGGACAGACGACTACAACGCCACCCCTACGCCGAGAACAGCAGTTACAGTGCGCGAAGTCGTCACGCAGTAGAGCCACTGCGGCTCATCGCTGTCACTTCCAACCCTGAAAAGACCGGATGGAAATGGAGAGATGGAAATTTCGGGGATGTAATCATCCTTCCCAGCATTCGCCTGATGACCCGGTGAAACTCACGAAAAAGCCCATGGTTCACGAAGGTCGGCCACAGGAATCGAGCCAACGATCTCCCGAATGCGGCCCACACACGCCACCGCCTGAGCCATCCCGTTCGGTTCTAACTAGGTCTAGGAAGTTCATGCATTTGCATGTTTTTTCATAGGGGTTAAAAATGTATGGTTTTACATTATGTACACGAACTATGGAACTTTAAGTTATTTTATGGTGCATATAACTGCATATTTTCTTGATTTTGATAAATGGATATTATTTCAATATTATAGCCCCTATATAGCATATTTTAATGATTTTTGTGCTTTTTTATTATTTTTTCCACCTGGATAATATTTTTCATATTGGTAGTATTGCATATGATGATGTAACTCGCGAGGTGGCGGGAACCAGTGCTGAGTCACGTTGTCATGCAGTGAATCCCCAGTTCCCATCCTTTCAATATATGTATGTGCGTAGAGAATAATCAGTGCGTTATCTGAGAGGTTTATATTAACAAAGATACAGGGCAGGTCAACGTTTTGAGCCTCATGATTATAGCAACGCTTGCCTGCCCACCAGTAGTTGTGTCGTGGTCTGCAAACGTAACAGTGTTGTGAACTGATTCCTACCAAATTAAATTAGGCGTGTAAAATGTTAAAAGAAGCTATTCAAATGCCGAAAATAAACCAACTTAGAGTGCTAGATTCATTTATTCACAGAAAGAGTTTACGGGTGATTTAATATCTACAGATAATAAGGTACTGTTTTGTGGAGCGTATGAGAAAAATATAGGGAGTGAGAAAAGATTTCAAATAGTTTAGCACATAAACACAGCAAAACATAAGGAGAATTTAATCAGAAAACTCGCAAACAAATAACCTGTTCTAAAACAATTAGTAGAGTGTTTAGGAAGTAGGGTTACTGAATTTTCCTATGACTTGTGCCAAGTATTTTTAGCTTCTGACATTTCCTTGTTCAAAATTAATAATCCGATATTTAAAAACTTTCTTGCCAAATATACTCGACAAATGTGCCTGAAGAAAGTACACTGCGTAAGACTTATGTAGGGCATTGTTACAATAACGTGTTGTCAAATATACAAAGTGAATTAGCGGATCAGTTTGTGTGGTTGTCTGTTGATGAAACCTCTGATTCTGAGCGCCGTTCTATTGCTAATATAATCATGGGTGCCTTAAATAGTAAACAAAAGATTACACCTTATCTTCTTAATGTGTGCGAATTGTCGGCCACTGACAATGTAACTGTGACACAGTTTGTGATGGACTCTTTGAAATTACTATGGCCATGTGGAATCAAATACGACCGGTTACTTTTATTTATTACTGATGCAGGTCCTTATATGGTAAAATCAGGACAAACTTTGAAAGGTATTTTTCCTAACTTAATTCATATAACTTGTTTGGCCCACGCTCTTCATCGAATTTATGAGACAATACGTGATTCTTTCCCACTGGTAGATAGATTTGTGTCCAACACAAATAGAATTTTTTGTTAAATCTCCTAAAAGAGTTAAGTTGTTTAGATCAACAGCACCTAATATCAGACTTCCTCCTGCACCAGTGTTAACTCGATGGGGAACATGGGTCGGTGCAGTTTTATATTATGCTGAGCACATAGAAATAGTCTGAGAGGTTGTTAATGCATTGGACTCAAAAGATGCTTCATCAATAGAAACTGTGCAAAACATTCTGTCAGGCACTGGGTTAAAGGAGGATCTTAGCTTCATATCTGCCCATTTTTCTCGCATTGGAAGTTGTAGGATCTACTTTGCATGAATCACTTACTGTCTTTGAAAAAACAATATTTGATCTAAGTTCGGTTCCTGGTAACATAGGACAAAAAGTGAAAGAGATAATGAAATTGTGTAATTCCAAAAAATGCTGGTTATAAACAGATGTGCGATATTCGAGACATCCTCGAAAGAAAACCATCTGTCACACCAAGAGGGTTGACTCTTTTTGTGAAACAGTTAACATCATTTAAATATGCCCCGATAACATCTCGTGGCGTGGAGAGAAGTTTTTCACGTTACAACAACAGACAACGTTTTACAGTTGAAAATTTGTGTAGTGTTGGCTGTGAACTGCAATTTAGCAGTTAGTGCCAGCAGCGGAACCACTTCTGCTTCAGCCTCTAAGGAATAAGGCAACTTTATTATTTACACTAACTCATCTACTGCAAAGGGACATTAATAGTTTTAATTAAATAGTGCATATTTCTTGGCATATTTTGAAGTTTTTAAGAGCATATTTGCATACATATTTCAGTGTTTTTAGGGCATGAACTTCCGAGCCCTAGTACTAACAATAAGCAAACAATTTAAATCATTTATACTTTCTTACCACGTTTTTCCTTCATTGATCGAGCTATGAAGTTCCACCCACAGAACCACTTCTTAGCGGGAATGAACGAGGACGTGGTATCATACACACTTCCTTTCGCTGCTAAGGTGGATAGAGAGTGGATTACATAGATATTAACTGCTTTATTTATGCTTACGCGTTAATAAATATTTTGTGAAGAAAGTTGACATGCTTGCTCACGTTTTTAAAAATGGATACGCCTTTTCCCTCTGCATTTCTTATGTGTCTGTAAACAAACAAACTCTCCTTTTAAAGAATATCGAAAATAATACATTCCTTCAGAGCAATGATTCCCTATCTCGGATGATGATGTTGATGATAATAATGATGATAACAACAACAACAACAATAATGATGATGATGATGATGATGATAATAATAATAATAATAATAATAATAATAATAATAATAATAATAATAATAACAATAACAATAACAATAACAATAACAATAATAATAATAATAATAATAATAATAATAATAATAATAATAATAATAATAATAATAATAATAATAATAATAATAATAATAATAATAATAATAATAATAATAATAATAATAATAATAATAATAATAATAATAATAATAATAATAATAATAATAATAATAATAATAATAATAATAATAATAATAATAATAATAATAATAATAATAATAATAATAATAATAATAATAATAATAATAATAATAATAATAATAATAATAATAATAATAATAATAATAATAATAATAATAATAATAATAATAATAATAATAATAATAATAATAATAATAATAATAATAATAAATACTGATGAAAACTACTGTAAGTAATAATTTTGAATAAGATTATCAACACTGCCAATGTGCACACCAAATTAAATTGTACTATAAATCATGTTTCTATTACTACGTAACCAAATTCCCCAATGGAACACATAGGAGCTTAATGTACGTTGTTTTACTCTTAAAATGTACGAAGTTTACTTTTAGGTAACACATTATCTTCGTCAATTGAATATGTTTTAAGCGTTTCAGTATGGATATTGTGTTTAATCCTGATGTTGGCAGGCAATGACAAACCCTTGCCCAGTAGAGCCTAAAGGTATGATTCCTAAGCGGCGTGGCGTTCAACTGGCCACAAACGCCACGCCTGACGACGCCATGATTCCCTAGGAAGCGTGGCGATTATGAGATCGGCATGTCAGTTGCATCCGTAGAACATGCAGAAAATGTGACAAAATGTCAATAATGGACCATTTTTTAAGGTACAAGAAGAGGACCATCTTACCTTATTGTTGCCAACAGATGAAAATACTGTAAAGAAGAAAGTTAATTCACAGTTTACAACGATGGAACTTGCCAGCCTGCCTACCTATCTACCTGTTATGGTAAACACAGACTTAGTTCAGAAGACACTTACATTCTACAGAGAGATCCAAATACATGTGAACCGCTACGCGGTGTTTTTCCACTGCGAACGCGGAAATACGATAACAGCAGCTGGTGTACACAAGGTCACGAGCATAATTTGCTTTCCTCTGTTCTGCTCACAATCAATATTGAGTTGACGCTATATCGTGCGGCTGCATTATTACCAGTGTGCTTTTTTATTTAGTCCTGTACTTCGTTACAAAGTGTATTATGGCTCGGCATTTGTTTTCTACTGCACAGCGTGTATTTATTATGATTTTTTTCGAGTCAACAGTTGACGCCCGTACATACATAAAAACAATTTTGTGCCCTTTTCTTTTTTAGAGAATTAACCGATAGGTAGCGTGATTTTGCCTTTCCTAAACAAGACTCTCCAACAGCTCATACAGCCAATCTTTCGATGAGAACAATTGAAAGTGTGTTTTAGGACAGAATTATTAGCAGAAATTTGCAGAAATTTTATTTCCTGTAATTTAAGCTGCACCTCTATTGGGTTTTTTAAATGTGACTATGCCAAAAATGAATAAGGATGTTATTATTTAACTATTTAATTGCATAATTACACAACTAATATCGTCAAAGAAACACAGTGGTATCGGCTATGTTCCTAGGTGGTGAATAAGGTGTCTCATACGAAAGATAATGAATATATACGGTTGTAATTTTAAGTTATTATACATTTGGGCAATAAATCTTTTTATGAACATCAGCTGTGATAACAAATTCAGAAAACCCTGGGAATTTAGAAAATCCATAGATCTCTTTTATGATTACTGTGTACTGCTCAGTTCATCCATTTTATAGTTTTCCCGGTAATATAACTGATTCACGTTCAATCGGAAAACTCCCCAAATTTTTGTTCACTAGTAATTAGATATCTATCAATCAATATGGTGCTGAAGCCTTCAAATGCCCTCGTAAACAGCGGATTAACTTTGCCCCTTTCAACATTTTCATTACTTATCAACAACAAACAAATAAGATCATCATTTTCCTCTTCCTCCAAAAGAACGTCCAATGATGACATTTGGTTAGAAATCGTGCTTTATTTCACACGTTCTACGGAACCACTGGCGTGTCAAGCTCCTATCGCCATGCTTCCTAGGGAATCCTGCAGTCACCGGGGGGGGGGGGGGGGGGGGTTCGTGGCTAGATCAGTGATCAGGCGATTGAACGCCACGCTGCTAGGAAATCATACCTTTAGGCGAGATATGACTGCCACGCACAGCCTAGCATATGGGGCCAGACCTATATTCGAACAAATACCAATCTGGCTTTACGAAAATGAATTTAGCGCTAGCTTTGTTTGCCTTTGCACGTTTTGGTAAGGTATAATTACTACCAGGCACAGCATCAGCTGGTATCATTTGGTCTGCTAAAAAGCCCCGGCACAACATCCCATGAAGAGCCAAGCATTGCCGCCCAGCCGCGGCACACTACAGGCGTCATTGGTGGGGTGCAGTACTGGAGGGTGGTAGGTGATGAGCGTGTCGATACCTTCCGGCCAGTTATGCGGTCTTCACGGCCTGGGGCCGCTACTTTTCCATCAAGTAGCTCTTCAAATGGTCGCCCTGGGACTAATGAGGCTGAGTGCACCCCGTGCCAGATCTCCCAGAGGGGATGAAATAGGGGATGAAACCGGGAATTGAACCCGTGTCCTCCACGCCAGAGACAAGCGCGCTACCAACTGCGCTACGGAGGCGGTCTCAGTTGGTCTGCATCCAAACCATTATTTCAATACAAAGAATGACAACAATAGCCACGAGTCACTGAAGGGCAGGAAAATAAGATCTGTGGAGTCAGCAGTCGCCAACAGACCGTAAGGGGAGCGGGGGAGGTATGTAATCTGTGACATCACTGCGTTAAATCTAGTTACAGTTCAGCTTGATTTCCTTTCGTCTTGGTTTTAATGCTTAGAAATTCCTATGCCTGGTTATTACAAAGAAAATAATGGTTATCAGTAGAGAGAAGAATTTCTTTTCATATAGCTGAGGTCAAATCGTTAAAGCTATTCCGGTGCTTAAGTATGAATGAAATTCATTTACTGGATATCTATTTAAGTTACTCTTAAGGTACTCTTTGGAGCAGCAATTGGATAATGATATTTATTGAATTGATTGTTTTACATCCTGTTTTCACACTCACTTCCATCAGCTTTCATTGGGATTATATTATACTCTTATTATTATGGCTTTTTAAAACAACTTCATTTGTGTTTTCCTTATTCTCTAGTGCAATACATTTTGAGAAAAGTACCTGCAATATTTTTAACTTCAGGAATGCAAAGGCATAGTGCAACTTATAAAGTTTGGGAGCCACTCTTTTTATCAGACATATGAATTTGCCGAATAATGCACCTTCTACGTGCAATGATAATCGTGTCAGTGCATATGAATTACTTCTTTTAATTTCCTTTGAAAATGGCCTATTGTGTCTTTCGAATTGCGTATAGTAATTCTGTTGTTTTGGGTTAAATCCTAAGTACTCAGTATATAGAGAAGTATTTAGATATTACCTCACTATGCGATATTACGAACAAGGGCAGAAACTATGGAGATTCCCATGTGACACAAAACAACTTGTTGAAGTGGGAGTTCACGGCCAATATACTCATAAACACGCAGAAGAGGTTTGCTGTTAAGCATTATATGGGAGGCGTCACATTAACGTTCGCAAAGATAATAAACTACAGTACTTGTGAATGGGTGTGTTCCACGTTTTTATGCACATTATGAATTTTTTGTTGTTGACAAGAACTTAGAACTGTACTTTTCCAGTCCCTTAAACCTGTATGATGTCCTCTATAGAAACATCCTACAAGTGATCATGTCCATGGTGAATGAAAACTACAGGTTTAGCAAGAAGCAGACCTCGGTATGTAAGGAACCAGCATGCCTTTACCGTTTACTGGATTGGAATAAATTTCGTCCTTATTTGTTTAGCTTTACCTTACCCCAAAAAGTGCCATCACAGTAACGTGTGCGACTCACGCTCGGGAGGTCGCAGGTTCGATCCCCGTTCACCGCGCAATCCGACTCGAGTTTTTCATGGTTTCCCTTTATCACTTAGGCGAATACTGGGATGTTTATTCTAATACCACGATTTCCTTCCCATAAATTTCCCTTTCATTTAATTTCCTTCTTATCTTCCAGGTGGCTCTAATCGCATAATGTATGGCGGTGCGGGACAGATGGCACGGACGCATGTGCAATGTAAAGAACAGTCCCCGTGGACTCTATAGGGCCGCAAGGTTGTTTACTCTCTGGCGTCTCCAGCGACGGGACGGATCATCATGCATGGAAATGCTAGCGACTTCCGCGCGTCTCTGTGGCCTCTTCCCTCACTTCATCCGTTCCTCCAAGAGGGATTAGCCACAATAGAGCTGTGTGGGTTGCAGTGCGCGAGGTGCCCACCTTCGTTGCTTACTCATTACACTTAAGCTTTTAACTTCTCCTTCATGTATTTTGAAATGTTTATGGATGCATAACGTGTAGCTCTCCAAAATAAACATTGAATATAAGTTTTCGAGTGCACCTGGTAAAACACTCCCTCAAAATCAGCTTCTGCTTTTTTAGCTGTGTTGCTTTTGTATGCCAGAAATATTCAACAATAATCAAAGAAGGGGGCTGAAATTTAGCCCTTCATAACTTTTCGGAGATACGAAGGAAACGCTTTCTCCTCCAAGATTAGGAAGTGGAAAGAGATGCAGTAGAAGGTGTTTGTCTCGAATACTTTATGGGCACGAGTAATTCATACGGATATGGTGAAATCAGATTGGAATTATATACACTAGAACTGGCGGCAGAGTTGCAGAAAATAAATCAATCTATATAAGGTGGTAGCGTTGCTGCTTACTAAGCGGGAGACCCGGGTTGAATTACCAGTGCCGGCGTATGGATTTTCTCCAGGCCCAAGGTGTTGTCAGCCTCGTTAGATCACTCAAGGGCCTACTCGATTGAGAAGTAGTGACTTCTTGTCGTGAAGGCCGCACATACCCCTCGGGAAGGGCCGGGACGCTGACTACACCCCATCCTCCAATACTGTACCCCAGTCATGACGCCTGTGGTGGGCAGACACAGTGGCTGAGCTGTAGGCCTTGGCCCGGAAATGGCTTTTGCGCCACTGGGTTAGCTAGTTATATGAGAGGGAGTAGAAAAGATACCTACATAAATGATGGACTGTGAACAGAATATACACTTATGTGGAAGTCACAAGCTCATGGTCACAACAGTAATGTGTTACTTGGATCCACACCCTTGCACAGCGTCTACCATGTTCTTTTAAGGTTCACTCTTGTAAACAGTAAATCATGCTGAAGATTTGCTCTAACAACAGCTCCGAAGGCTAATGATACATTTCCTCACTCATTTTCTATGTCCGTAAACATTACTTGGTTTTAGAAGAATATGCGCTAAGGTGAGTTTAAAATCTGAGCCTACTCTCAGTAGATGGGATCACGGTATATTGAGTAATACGGTAGGTATCACCAGTTAGATGCCCAGTATACTTCCACGCTAATGACAGCTGGTGTAGAAGTCACCAGCTGGCTAGCCGCTTACTCTGATCGAAATGACAAAAAACCCTAACAAATTCATCCATTGTGTGTGCCGAATACATGGATAAGCACAGTGAAAAGACAATATATGTCATCAGTGTTTCAATAAGGCGAACAGATATGAATGGTTGCAGAAGTTTGAACAGCTGAATATTACTTCAGGCTATTTACTGTGTTTAGGTATTACTTATTTGCTTAAAAGAAGTGTTCACTTCTATAGAGAAACCGTTTGTGTATTCAAATAAATACATGCGAGTTTTATCAGAAGACACCTTTACCCGCGTCCCTTTCTGACCATTGTATTAAAAACATACCAAGACCTTCGAGGGTTGCAGAAGAAGTAGCCATGTGCAATATGGTAAAACAAATCCTATTTGACAGTAATGAATGTAACAAAAGGGGACATGTTTTGCCCGAGCTTTGTTGTACTACTGACGCAATGTTTCTATTTATCTGTTTCTTTGCAGCTATCCTGTGGTAAGCAGAAGGTAATAATTTACGGCCCATTTGAAAATACTATCACATGCCCAAGACATCAAAATCAAATTATTTGGTCTTACGTCATCGGAGTGTACCTATATATCAAAACACTCAACATTCACCCCCTGAACAACCATTAAATATTTATTGATAGTGCTAATATAATTCCTTATGCGACAATAGTTAACTTGTGTTGCACGGAATGGCAACTAAGCACTAACATAAATTACAAAGAAGTTGAAATAAGAGCTTCCTATTTTTCTGCCTCCTGACAATAAAATGGTACGTCGAATTAAGGTGACCTCCTTGTTATATAAATTGTTTTAAAAGTCTTACAAGAGAATGTAAACAGTAAAAAGTATATTCAGCTGAAAGTTCAGTATGCAAAAACTGTAACTTTCAAACCTCAGCAAATCCTATTAGTGTTATTGAAACGGATTACTCCGGCGTCTAAAGGACAGGTAAAACACCATGCTATGTACAGTGATAAGATTAATGAATCTTGTTTCATATCTTAAGCAGAATAATGTTTTAGAGACAATTTAATTTTAAAAGAGAATCACAAATAATGAAATTCCAAAATTAATAGTTCTCCAGCTCATATAAACAGGTGCGCTGCAAAATACAGTCACTGATAATAGAAGTTTTACTTAATCGATGTTGTTGAGCGTTAGACGATAATGTACTCCAAAATGGAATTGGGATTTTCAAAAGGGGAATTCAATTCCACTTGCTTTGTATTTGTATAGTTGCCCTTGAGACTAAACGTGGCCGTTCACTTTGGAAACAAAATAGTGGTTTCACTCTCAATATTTGGAAAATATCACTTATACATTAATTTGTTGCATAGCAGAATGTAATTCGGAAATGTCCAGAAGTAAACTGCTTTCATGACTGAGAATTACCCCTAGGGTGGTTTACTACTATATACTGGTAGTTATATGATAATTTCTCTGGTAATAAGTGATGCCACTCAACGGCGGCGAACATGGGTCTCGCCTGCGAGTCTCTATTGCTATACAAAAGATCAAGGAAACAAAATTGCTAGCAAAACATTGCCTCGGGTAACCAAATACTTCAGAACAGCTTAACAGTATCCATCAAAGCCCATAGCATTGCCAAGTGAAGATACAAACTGCTATCATTTTGTAAATTTTCAAATTATGGGCAACATGTGCTTCCAGGTTAATGTACCATCTGGAAGCTGTGAACATAATCTAAATTATAGCTCAGGTATCTTCTGAATTAGTAACTGACATTTTCCACTCTGAAGTATTACATCCCGTTACACTATCGCGAATTTTCGAACAATCTTCGTTCTATAATGTCCTATTGGTTCTTCAGTCTTGTACTCGCTTGTTGCAGCTGATTTATCGCAGAGGTAATGTTTATCGTGCGTTTGTTTTTTTTTAAATATAAGTATTTAAACTGCCTTTTTAAATTTATATTACCTTTGGCAACTTCCAAAGTGCAGAGCTAGTTAGCTACTCTTTCATTTATTTGCTATTTTGTTGTATATAAGGGATTGACAAACCTTTATCATCTAGATAGTCATAGGAGAACATAGAAAGTAGGCTTTAATATAAACTGTCTTAAGAATGTGAGACTGTTAGAAGCAGTCGTTAACGTTTTAAAACCAAGACTGAAAAATTTTAAAACCCATCAACTGGATAAGCATCATCGGGTTTTTGCACAAGGTTCAAATGATGTTTAAATAATTATTAATTGAACGCATACGAATTTAAATATACACAAAGATTTCAAAGTTAAACAATACGCATGCTAAATACTTGCCAAAACTCTTTAAAATTCCTGTAGCTTTAAGTAATGTTCTAACCCAGGGCTTCTCGAAACTTAAAATTGCACCGGGTGCAAACCAAGGTGCAGAGGTTCCTTGCACCATGCATTCATGGCGACTCGGTTAAGCTTGGCTCAACTCGCGCACTTTAGGGCAATGAAGTGAGGGAGCGTGAGTTGATAGACGGCTTGCTTATTATTGAAATATATACGTGTAATATAACCATCTAATTATGGAGCAAACCGCTCCAGAGAGAGCAACGAATGCCGAAAGCACATTTATATAAGAGGGGAACTTTCTTATTTTTTGAAACGGTGACGATAGAGCGAGATGTCTCATCTGTAGTACATTAATTAAGTGTGAAAGAATGTGAAAGAAACAATAGCAGGGTAGACATAAACACATTGAGTAAAATCACAGGGGACGCTAGAGAGGAAGAACTAAAGAGCTTGCTACATCTAGCAGATCATTCTTTATAAAAAATTAGGTTTGTACTAGTGCCTTCTAGATCGTTAAAACAGAAGACTAGATTTGTTATAAAAAATTAAATCAGCTTAACACTGCGTACCGCACCTAAACATTATGCAGTGAAGAAGAAACCAGACGAGGTAGACGGAATAACGAGCGAAACAAACGTGAGAAGAGAGCGAGTGATGTTTGAGTTCAACTTTTCGTAGTTGTATTTTGTACCTTGCACCGTGCAATGCATTAGTGCATGCATCCTGCGAGGCCCTGTTTTAATCCCTCGTGGCATCCAAAATATGCGTTTGTTGCTTGACGAATGAACTTCTGAAACGCTGTGGCATGTTTTGATTAATTATTCAAGCACTACTCGTTTATTTGTGACATCCTTATATCTTGTGTCTCTAAACTTTCACCAATATTGGGAGTTGGTTGCTTTTCAGGTAAATTATTGTCTGCTAAATTTAAGACTTCAATTTCAGATTCCACTAAAGATATAATAACCGACTTTCCATCATGATAAGACATAGCATCATACATGAAGAATGAAGATGCACAGCCAATCTTAGAGAACCATTCCTTCAGCTAAGGAAGAAGTCAAATCTCCAGTATCATCTTGCATCCATATATACGCATGGTATCATGATGTCAGTCATCCATTTCTTTTAGTACTAATCATTGATCACGCCATGATTGAAAGGTGATAGAGTCATTCAGCAACACAAACCTCATACTCTTCATCAGTTCTGCTTCAGACAAGTTTGAAAAAGATCTAAGGAAAATTAACGTGTTCAAAGATATTACAGCTTTGTACTAGCAGTAATAGACAGGCAGGCAAGCAGGTGAGTGGGTGGACAGACCGGCAGGCAGACGGTCAATCGGGCTGGCCGGCGGGCAGGCGGGCAATCGGGTGGGCCGGCGGGCAGGCGGTGGACAGTCATAGACGGGCAGGCAGGAGTGTTTGCAGGTATGCGTGCGCGTGTGTGCGTGTATGTAGCGCACAAATAGTAATTAATAATACTTTATTTACTATTTCATAATTATTCTTTGTCTTCTTCTTACTTTCTGTTCCACTGAAATCGTTTTAGTTGCATTGCTGCTGTCAGCTATGCTTTTTTCCCCCACAAATCCACGAGGT
Source organism: Tenodera sinensis (assembly GCA_030765045.1). NCBI lineage: Eukaryota > Metazoa > Arthropoda > Insecta > Mantodea > Mantidae > Tenodera > Tenodera sinensis. Next base: position 91,155,236 of record CM060962.1, on the reverse strand, counting down.
GTGAAACTGATTTCTTTAAACTTTCCCTGAAGTATTCCGATCGAAAGTGAAACTTCATTATCCTGTAGTACATTTTTGATGATTTTATTTTTTGATTTTATTCAATATTCTGACTGCCTTCGTAGCGCTAAGGTAGTGCGCCTGCCTCTGGCACGGAGAGCCCTGGTTCGATCCCCGGTAACGGCGTGGGAATTGTTCCCCGCTGGGAGGTCTGGCACGGGGTGCACTCAGCCGCGTTAGTTCCCTGAGGGACAAATTGAGGAGCTACTTGATAAAAAAGGAAGCGACCCCAAGTCGCGAAGGCCACATAATCGGCCGGGAGGTTTCGGGCCGCTGACCGCGTCCTACCCTCCAGATCTGCACCTCACCCATGACACCTATAGTGAGCAGAGGTGGGGACGCAGCGGCTGGGCGGTAAACCTTGGTCCGCGAAGGACAATTGCACTAGGGGTTGTTGTTGCTGTTCTGGTTGGTGTTGTTATTCTTCTTCCTCTTCCTCTTCTTCTTCTTCTTCTTCTTCTTCTTCTTCTTCCTCTTCTTCTTCTTGTTATTATTATTATTATTATTATTATTATTATTATTATTATTATTATTATTATTATTATTATTATTATTATTATTATTATTATTATTATTATTATTATTAGTGGTGGTGCTGGTGTTGGTCGTGTTGGTGTCGGTGACGGTGGTGGTGCTGCTGGTGTTGGTGTTGCTGCTGGTGGTGTTGGTGCTGGTTGTGCTGTTGGTGGTGTTGGTAGTGGCGAGGGTGGTGGTAGTGGTGCTGGTGATGTTGCTGGTGGTGGTGCTGGTGGCGGTGCTGGTGATGGTGGTGGTAATGGTGGTTGTGGCGGTGGTGTTTGTGTTTGTGATTGGATTATTTCTTTTAGAGACATTAAAGAATTTGCGTTTTAAACAAATCCCCTCAAAGGAATGTTAAAGCATATGCATGTCACAACCACAGTTCTCAGAAACGTCCATATAGACACTAAGAGACTGTTGAAACATAGTATCAATCAACAAGGAATCATTTTCAACACGTCTTCTATGAATGGAGTCATCATAGCAGTAGCCTTTGATGATAATAATAACGATGAGAATAACAGAACACTAATAAACCATAACAATAACAAAAATATTAATATTAATGTAATAATGAAAATGATAACAATAAAACTTATTAAAATATAACTAATATTTATTATACAAATAATAGTGATTCTGATGGGAATAGTAATAACTACAAAAAATAACAATAATAATAGAACTAACAAAATAATGGGGATACTAATGATTATGATGATGATGATAATAATAATAATAATAATAATAATAATAATAATAATAATAATAATAATAATAATAATAATAATAGTAATAACAATAATAAACACTAATAAAATTATTAACATAAATAATAACAAAAATAATAATTATTATAATAATATGAGAAATAGTAATAATAATAGTAATAATGATGATAATAATAAGTAACAATAATAAGCTAATGAGAATAAAATAATAAAAGCAATAACAATATGATAACAATAGCACTAATAACAATGACTAAAATAATAATAAAATAGAACAATAACATTAACTAGAAACAAAGAAATCCCAGTCAAGCATTACGCGCCCTAATGTTTGCATGGATTTTGTTACGGAAATCTACAATCTGTAATCCCTAGTGTTAGACAATAGTAGCATGAACATGAATGAGTTTATTCCCTGGAAAATAAAGTTTTGTAAGTGAAGTGAAATATGTTCTAAGACTGTTCTTGTCTATTATCACGCGCTGCATTCGCCTTTTGAAGTATGGGCATTTCCTTTGCCACTCCGTTCTATTCTCTTACAAGCAGAGCAAAGTTCACACACGCCACTGACTGGATTTACCCCTGTTATTTCTGCAACTCTTTTAACGCACGAAGGGTTGTCTACTTGTCCGAGGGCCGGCTGGAGTGGGCTATCTGGTATAGATATTAACACTTATGTTTAATACTACTCTCATTGAAATATGTAAAGCACGTGAATGCAGCTTCTAGGTTTATTATTAAAATGTATTACCCTTTTGTTCCCGAGTAGGATTAACGAAAATCAGTGTATGAAGGAGGAGATTTGGAGAAGCACATTCGTTGTTTAAAGCCCTGGTATGCCTGTGCAGCAGTTCTGTTAATTCGGCTGATGACATTGTTCGGCATTTTCACTTTTGGTGGAATAGATTGTCCTGCTGTACAACTAACGCAGAGAAATTGTAGTAATATCAGGAGTTGCTTATTGCTTCAAGCAACACAGGGGAACTATACCTGTGTGAGGTATATTGTACATGCCCACTACTTATTTGTGAGTACGTACTAAATAGAGCACTAAATACTTGTTTTTTTGCCATAGAAGGTAAACAAAGAAAACTTTCAAAGAAGGAAACGATGCACTTCTTAGATTACGTTCAGATATGAAGTTTACATTCGCTACACATAAGCCATTTTTCCCCCACAGTCGTAACGTATGTTTTTATACACCTGTACCTTACCATTTTTGCAGATACTTTGTAAATAGCTATCTAGGGAGAAGGCATTTATTAACAAACTATGGTTTCATGGTGAATTAAGCAGCAAATTACGTTCTGAATCAGCTGTTTCAAAATACAAGCTTTTATCACATTACCGTTGCGTGTCAAGGTGCAATACGCCATGAATATCAAGCGAAATTGCTTTTAGCACTCTGATTGATAGAACTAGTTTAGCATTCTGGGTTGATATAAACGTGTCCTTGTGATTTTGCGAGTTGTGGGAGAGATCGATTACATGTTTTTGGAAAGTACACCGGGCACTAAACATACAGCAGTAGCAAAATAATTATATAAATCTGTCGGTAGGTAGGTCAGATACCTGGCAAATTATCAGAATATAAACTACTACTTTATATGATCAATACTACATAGGTGTACCAAATATAAGTTGCTGACAACTCAGTGATTTACCACTCAATCGACAACACCAATGTTTAGTAATCATATACGGTTATTAAACTTCTCATTTGTATAAAAAACTTCATACCTGTTTTAAATTATAAGTTTAGGCCGCAGTTAATAACACAGTCATACACTGACTCACTGGCATTGTGCAGGCGTATTACTTTGTGTAAAGTGTATATGCAGCAAATTGTAAAGAAAAAAATGTCTTCTTAAGGTGAGCGATCTGTGAAAATTAGCTTAAAATGGTTAAAAACTCAATTTTTATGTTTTAACCTATTAAGTCCGACTTTTAAAATGATTAAAATTGTAAATAGCTCATTGTTTGACTTTTTATCTATAAATTCCGATTTTCAAGGACGTATTTCGTTCCAAAATGTTGTTATCGAATGAAATTCAGCAATTTACATGACGGTTTTTATGAGTAAGATCGGAGGGTGTGGCAGCATTTTTTTTAAATTTCCAAGGAAAGTTTTTGCAAAGTTTTATTGTGGTGCTAATAAGTTTCGAATCTATGCATTTTCAAACAAAGCTTTAAACTATTTTATGAAAAACACACAAGGAGAATTTCAGTCAATGTGTGAGAGTTTTCAAATGTATGTTTCTTCTATTTAACATTTTGAAAATGTTTCAATACTACAATGCTTGTTTTTCAGGTTATCAGAGTGACGTTTTGCAAGTAATTTGTTTGATACACGCTAGCTGAAGCTTTCTCTTACCTTAATGCGTATGTATTATACTATCGTGAACTAGATAGGCACGTACTTCTAGGTAACAATAGAGTAAAAGTATTCTTATTGTAATTTACCTTAAAATCCGATCTCTTAGCTAAATTACTTTATGGCTAAATTAGGAAAATATGATTGAATATGAAATTTTGTTTAAAGTTAAAGAAAACTGGATCGTAAGGAGCATTTTGTTTTCTAAAATAGCTTAAACTTTTATTTAAACTGCAAATATAGAGGCGGTTTAATATTATATGCAACGCTTCTGTATACTGGCATAACATGTGGCAAAATATTCAAAAGGCTCAGTAAAATACCTTAGGCCTCGGACAATTCATTCACATTGGTTCCCATTTACACTGAGAGAAGGAATTTCTAGATACTTGTGGCGGTGTTTGACGTCTGCCCTTACTGCTTACACCACCATGGGCAGTGGGCACTGGTAATGGATGGCATGAAATGTTAATTAGGAAAGGAAATTTGGGAGTGAAACGTTCAAGGCCTAAGTTTTGGGTACCTCCTCAAGATTGGCCAGTTACGAGGACGGACGAAAACCTAGGAAAAACCTCAGTCAGGAGGAGTGGTTCTTATGGTATTTAAATCACGGATCTCCCGTTCAGTAGTCCATTTCTTCTTGCCTCATTTCCATAACTACCTAGAACTCAGGCTTCTACAGATGTTTTCTCTCAGTAAACAGTTTGTTCCGTATTTATGATATTGAAACTCTAGAAAGAGGGTACTTTTTAAGGTCCTCTGCCTACTATGGATAAGCGGCAGTGAAAGTAATGCAGATTTACCGTTTCTGCAAGATAGTGGTATCTATAGCAAGGTAGTGGATCTGTTGCTTCTAAAGCCCTCTTTAGTTAATAACAATAACCTTTAAATCATGCTACATTTCAAGACGATTACTTTATTCAATTTTTGCTACTAAAATACAAATAAAACCAAATCTTCATCTTTTTTTGTTGCTCTGCGCCTGCATGTCTGTCTAGACATAACTCACGGCGGGGTAATACATAGTACACATGGACAATGTATCATGTGTAACATTCCTTGCAACAGGCGTGACATATTTATTAATCGATGCAACATGCAATTACACCTTTTAATGGGTATGCAAGACGTTTATTAACAATGACGACACAAAATGCATCATACATTTTCTTGTTTCTGGTTTTGCAATATAGCATTTGAATCAAGTGAAAGTTAAGAGTGCTTTTAAAATTTTAATTTGTTACTAATAATGAAATTTCAGTGTTCGTTATTATTACCATCGTTATTATAATCAGATATTTTATTATTTTTTATTTATTAACGGTGAAAACTAAGCATCAGCTTACACTGTGTCCACGTTTAAGGCTAGCCGCGGTTGAAATGTGATTAACATTTTCAAACGATTCAAAAATTAACTTTTATGTCCAGAAACCCTTGGTTTCAATTACATATTATGGTGTTTGCACTCATAGCCATTTAAACCATTAACACGCGATCATTTAAATTCCCAGGAGCGCAAAGCCTAATGGCCCGTACTTACTTCCTGTCTCTTTTGCTTGACATTTCTTTTTCTTACACTTTTGAGCATTAAACATGTTCCATGCGTGGTAGTTCATAACCAATGCTGTTCAGATTTTCATGAGATACTCAGAGAGAGTGAAACTAAAACCCTTACCCTATATGGTTGTTGCTACACTTTTGAATTGCCCAATACAATTCGACTAACCTAAACAGTCAACTAAACCCGCAGCGCAACAGTCCTTCCGGAGATAACCTCTACCCCCGGCCGCCTAGACCTCCCACCTCTGCCCACTACAGGCGTCATGAGTGGGATGCAGTACTGGAGGGTGGGACCAGGTCAGCGCCTCAGTCCTTCCGGAGATAACCTCTACCCCCGGCCGCCTAGACCTCCCACCTCTGCCCACTACAGGCGTCATGAGTGGGATGCAGTACTGGAGGGTGGGACCAGGTCAGCGCCTCAGTCCTTCCGGAGATAACCTCTACCCCCGGCCGCCTAGACCTCCCACCTCTGCCCACTACAGGCGTCATGAGTGGGATGCAGTACTGGAGGATGGGACCAGGTCAGCGCCTCAGTCCTTCCGGAGATAACCTCTACCCCCGGCCGCCTAGACCTCCCACCTCTGCCCACTACAGGCGTCATGAGTGGGGTGCAGTACTGGAGGGTGGGACCAGGTCAGCGCCTCAGTCCTTCCGAAGATAACCTCTACCCCCGATCGCCTAGACCCCGCCTCTGTCCACTACAGGCGTCATGAGTGGGGTGCAGTACTGGAGGGTGGGACCGGGTCAGCGCCTCAGTACTTCCCGGCCGATTATGCGATCTTCGCAACTAGGAATCACTACTTCCTAGCAGCCCCGCAATTGGCCCCTGAGAACCTAACGGGGCTGAATGCACCCCAGACCAGGTCTCCCAGCGGGAGAAAATGCCCACGCCAGTATCGGGAATCGAACACGAGTTTCCCGCTTAGTAAGCAGCAGTGCTACTACCACGCGACGAAGAAGACCAATTAATATAGTATAATAAATTGTTATAAAATATATTTAAAGATTAAAATTGTTTTATGAAACACCCATTAGAGTGAAGGAAAACAACATGTAAGCCAATTTTGTGCATTGGCATTTAAATAAACTCTATTTGTTTTTCAAATTACGAATTCTGCAACACCTGATTGGCATTAGCATAGTAAAAGTCAAGTTAGTGTTCTTTCAAATGCTGTTAAAAACATATATATGCAATTTAGTGCACACTTGTAATAGTGGTGGAGGCGCACGGACAAAATTATATTTAGCATTAGATTATATTTAGATTACTTTGAGATGAAAACTGGAAGATTTAGACATTTCACCCGACGGTACTTTTAAATTCGCTATTATTAGGCGAGCCTTCCACTGAAGATTCCCAAATTCTTATACACGAGTTCTTGTGGCAGCATCTGTGGCTCGCATTCGGGAGCTGGTAAGTTCGATTCCCATGATGTACTATCTTTCACAAAAGTAAATACCCACCTTCAGCTAAACCTGCGCGAAGGGTCACCTAAACCTCAGGCGTGCTTGCATAGATGGTATGAGAATTAAATTAGTCATGTGCTTCCCTTAAGATATTAATTGCAATTGCTGAAAATAAAGCAGGGAACACGCCTACCTCAACTGTCAATCATGCCTCTCGAAATTCATATTTCCCTTTAAATATTCACATTCAAAGGCATATCTATAAATTTCGTAGACTATTACCATATTAAAAATATACGTGCGTAATAGTGTAAAATACGGTTTTAATGGTCATAAAATGCATTGTTATAAGATCTGGATGCCAGGGAATAATGTAGTTAGCGATACATTAAACAGAACGGAATGCAGTTATAGATTACTTCAGCGGAAATAACAAAAGCAACAAAAAGGCAAGAAATTGTGGGTTCTTTTAAATTTAATTTACACAAAAACCGTTGAATCTTTCGAAATACGCCAAAGGAAAAAGTTGTGGGTTATTCAATTTTCTATGAATATAGCCATAAATAAGAACCTTCAATCAATAATAATTCAGATGATGATAAATGTTTTTAATAAAATATTTTTTTCTACAAAACTATAAAGTTTTCAACATTTTGATATTAGACTTTCTTGTTATTCACAACATCAGAAATGCGCTGTTAAAGTCTGACAGATCATTTCACTTCCATCCTGTATAAGTATGATTATGTGTTAATTGGTATAAAATGCAATAATTAACTCTTCGTAAGGACTTATTCCTTAAACAAATGTAGCTATGCACATGGACGGCTAATGGTATGGATTTCTGTTTTTGTTATGAGGTATACATAACAGCAACTATGAGCCAGTGTATCTTATAGCCGCCTAGATCATCTGAAACTCTGACGTTTAGAGACTGTGTATACATTCAAGGAAAGTACACAACATTTGTACACCTTCATTTATCTTACCGGTAAATGTAATGATCACCTGCGATTGCAACTTACCTAGCACTATAATTACGGTTGCTTACTTTAACCTTACGCTGCTATTTTTCTGCATTAGAAGTAGCTACCAGCTTCTATTTATTTACTTCAACAACCACATGTCACCGCCTCCTTCAAAATCTGCTGATGTTCTAAACGCCTCTAGCAACTATGATACGTATCAGCACGGCACCTATCAAGGACAACGGGGTTTTCCGTTCTTTCTAGAAATATTTACAGGTTTGAAGTTCTGGGAATGTATCCAAAAATAAACAAGGAAGCCAATGCTGCTCATTTTCACTACGTACATTTCAGATTGATTATCTGAATAAACAGCAAACAACATTTTAGAAACAATTTCTCTCTCTCTCTTGTGTGTGTGTGTGTGTGTGTGTGTGTGTGTGTGTGTGTGTGTGTGTGTGTGTGTGTGTGTGTGTGTGTGTGTGTGTGTGTAATTGGGTGAAGAGTCTAATTCATAACTGAAATATATAAATTGAAGTACTCTATTACCAAGCTCCTGAAGTGCTTTCATGAAATCTTCTGTTTCAAAATAAACCCTTACTTAGAAAGATGTTAATATGCAGAATTTTCTCAACACTGCTTTGATTCTTATGATTGAACATAGCAGCACTGTAATGTAGAGTACAAATTAAAATATTTCCTCTAGTTCAGCAATGGCGAATCTATGATAAGCACTTCAATAGAAAGCAAACGAATACGATGGCACGTCAAATGGTTGCATAAAATTCTTTTACTACTATTTATTCCTTCTTTTAGGCTTTTGTTTGATCTTATGCATGATAATCTTTGCAAAGGTTTCATAGTTTTCTTGCATAAGCATAAAGAATAAAGCAATAAGCATCTTACTTCATGGACCACTTTACTGAGCTCGAAAGCCTCAGTGCGTATTTTAGAGTAGTTTCTCTCCTGAAAAACAAAAAATGTGCAAAAATAGTGTGGTATGCAACTTCTGCGGAAAATAGAGCTTTAATGGTAAAAAACGAAAAGACATAGTGTATAACAAAGTATTGTGCTGGTTGTGTTCGAAGACGCACCTTTAATGTAAGGTATTTTAAGATGAAACTAAAACCTAGATTACAAGTATAGATAGAAGACTTGCTTTTCAACTTGAATAACTAAATTAATTCTATGGAATTATTATATTTGTACAAATTACACTAGATTCAAGCAAAATATATCGTTTTCTTAAAAAAAATTAAAAATCTAATATCTACGTAAGAGACGGTGCCGTGGCAAGCGGTTAGGCCGTTCGCCTACCACCATCCATGTGATATTTTTGGTGGACGAAGCGGCGTCTGGGCGGGTTTCCTCCGGTTTCTCCGGTTTACCCTGCCATTCCACCAAATGCTCCATCACCTCTCCATTCATCTATTTTGCCTGCACTTCATATCATCCTCCTTCTCGCTATCATACCTGGTGTTTGTTTGTTTGTTTGTTTTTTTTTTTTTTGTTTTTTTTTTTAAATTAACGTCCTCCAACATTGTGTCATATCGGACGAATGAATGAAATGAAATGATGCTCAAATAAGCCCGAGGTCCATGGAGCTTTAATCACTTGATTGACGAGTTGTTCCATCATACCAAAGGATGCTGAGTACCATTAAGTTAATAGCAGTCACCACACTGTTAATAATTATGACGATAATTGGCAATATATTTAAGACCTCTTTTGGCTATTAGAATTATATTAGCGCTGTTATGTAATTCATTACCAGCAACAATGAGCTAAATGCTTATACACCAAAGTACTTAAGAAATATGTGGGATGGGGCAGGATGAGTCTTCTTGTTGGAAAGGGTGAGTGAGAGGGGTTTAAAAGCCCATCTACAGCTAGGTCATTAGGGCCCGTCGTGTCGGAAAGGAGATGATGGGATACGCAAGAGGTGCGTGAATGGAACCATGTGTTTATCTCAAGCCTTAGTGTTATGATATTCATTGAAGATACCATTTATTGCTAAACACTTTGTTCGCACGCACGTTAGATGCTCTCGTTAGTTGCACTTCTGCAGTTTCATCCTGATTACACAAAATATGCATATTGGCGCATCAACGGTCTATCTCGCGAGCTTTTTGCGGTTAACTTCTCGTCAAACATTTCACTTTCACAGGCAGTACATATCATCGCGTGCTTAGACACCGTGATTTACATATCTGACTTCAGTTTGAGAGCACTCTTATGTGTAGGTATATAAGAGATCTCTCCACATCATTTTTTGTTTATCCTGTCAAGTCACCTGACTTCTTTAATCCTATTTGTTGATGAAATTTATTTTAAATAAATGTAATTTTTTATTAGTGGACAAGTATTACTAAACTCCCCCGCTTAGCTTTCTTTATTAATCTAAAGTATTAACGTTTTCAAGAGAACTGATGCAATCACAACATATGTATGTCACGTATTCCTAAAATCTTTACTTTCTAAATGTAATCCTAGATCCTATTGATATGAACACATCTATTTCACTTAAAAGGGCTTTTTACCGAGGACAGGTTTGTGCCATTAGTCGACTTAGAGAAAGTTATTTTGTAGTTAAAAACAATCTGTTTCACGTTGAACGTATCTCTGCGGATACTGTCTTCTATATTATATCGGCTTCTTAAAATAATATTAACTTAATATAAGAGTACACATTATTATTTGTTAGAAATATTGGATTTTGTAAGCAATGTATATTTTTTAGAAAGAAATACCCTGTTTCTTGATAATTTCTCTATCAGCGGGACTCGGTTCTTTGAGGTATGCAATTGATCAGCCTTGTTTCGATGCATACTTATTCGGTCTCAGAAAAGGGTAGTTTGGGGTGGGGAAACTTTTGGAAATGTGATTACAAAATTTTACATATGTTCAAATTTTCTCTCTTCTGCCATCAATCTCACAACTTTGGGTTCAATAACCTCAAAACGTGTAATTCTAGCCTAAATTCTGCATAAGATTTTTGGATGGAGCTGCTATATGTAGACAGTAGAGAACGCAGAAAATGGTGATGAAATCATGGTGACCAACCATTCAGAGGTCAGGCGGCACTTTCTAGATGTCGCCACTTGGGAAAAGGAAATCAAACTAATCCGCAGATAATGTCGGTGGATTTATTTGCTGTTAGCAGTGAACGGGTTACAGAACATTGACCTCTAAACCTGATATAACCCTCTAAAATGTGAGTTGAATTACACGCCCAAAATGCTAATGGCAACGATTTCATGAGCTCAGAAGTGTTCTGCTTCAACAAATTGATGAAAACAAAGGGATATGTTGTAGGCGATGGACAAAATGCTGTAATATTCAACTATTCATCGTAGGGGTTTGGAACTTCAGCATATAATTTGCCCTTGTGGGTTTCTGCTTTGTATACACGTTCCTTTCCCCTCGCCAGCTCACCTGTAGGATCTATGACGTCAATGCGCTTTGCTTTACTTTTTGTACAATCTCAAACAGGCCTATCCAGGGGTATCGCCCTTCAAAATACAGGTTCTGTTCATTCAGCCTGAGAAATAGTCACACAATTCCGTTGTCCTGGTACGGAAAAACCTGCCTTAATCTGCATCTTCATGCAATGGCTTGTTTTACTAAAGAAGAACTAGGGACTTCATAGGCTGATTCCACCACTCGTTACCAATTATCTTGAATAAACAAAATTAAGAGCGCCAGTCCCTTCTAGCCTAGTTTCAAAATTCTGCAGTTTTCAACCCCATATTGCACTACCCTAGAGTACGGTAAAGTGCACACTTTAAAGTGTAGCTTTAGTGTATTTTATAGACCATGAAAATATGTTTTGTATTGTATTTGATATAAGTGTTTACCCTAAAGGCAAATAAAATTCCGTTGGTATATATCTATCAGAAATTCCCAAATTTTTCCAGTTAGGGCACACTGTTACCGTCTACAGTTGTCATGCACCCTACGATTCTTGCAATTTTTTTCCTTTTGAAAATGCTTAAATATGAGAATAGTACATAACAAAAGAGAGAGAGAGTTTGGCATTTACAGTAGTAGACTAATTTCAACAATCGTGGCTGAAAAAAACAATTTAAGCCAAAGTGTATGAAAATAATCATATTCAATAAATTGTTAATCACAATGCAGCTTAAAATTTAAGGAGTAGCCTAAAGAAATCTATAACTAAACATGTAAATATATTCATTACTGAATTTCTTTCACACTCATTAATTAATGCAACATCTCTAATACGATTTGAATTTAAATACACAACAGCAACTGTTCTCATTATTACATTTTGCATCACACTTCCTTATCCAATACACCTTGGTAAAGAAAAACAATAAAAAATTCCTGCTTATAGCCTCAACCTCGTTATTGACGCCTTTGATATTAAGTATATTCATGCATTTCTTTGTGCTATTGGGTCACATTTGGCCAATAAATTAACAACAGATATAAAAAACTGAAAAGGGAATTGTTAAAAGAACATTTACCGAACAGTTGTCTGTATTGCATGTACGTGTTTAGGGTTAATGTTGACATATTTATAATTTAATTAAAACATATTTATACACCAGTTAAGTATTTATGTGTTGTTTCTGATAAGCTGTCTACATATTCTACAAGGCACCCACGCTCACTCTCGAAATGGTAGGTTGCGAGTGAAAACCATAACTCTCCTTAAATCTTCCATACAATGTTGTACTGCTGATATGGATTGCTTCCACGGTGTGGCTACCAAATGACAAAATACAACCAATTATAGACTGAGCACGGAAGATCTCCCAAAGGGGGAAAAAACCACGCTGTGCTGAAAATGAACTGGATCTCTGCATTCTAACTAGTAGTTGAAGGCCACATCATATTACATGTAGTTCTATTCCTCATAATACAAACTATATTCTTTATTTAATCAGAATTAACATTTTTGCTTAATCGTAAGAAATATAACTACCATACATACCTTGTAAATTGCGTTATTTAATATATAGGCGATGAACGTTATGATGCTGAACTTTTAATATTTTTCCAGGATTCATAAAACCGATTTCCACACACATGGAGCAATTTAAACCTCAACTGATTCAAAACAACATCGATAACACTTGTGAACAATCAGTTAAATTTGTATTAATTCTGAAAAAATATTAATTTTCTGCGCTAACAAATTCTGGTGTTTCTAAGAAGGATGAGTATATTGATGCTGCAGACATAAAAGTAATGAAAGTAGCAGACAACACAGGAATACAATTTTGAAGTCTAAAATCACCCCTTTACTCCTAAAATTAATTTAATTTCTTCATTTTTCAATAATCCTTAGCTCTCCAAATGCACCTTGTGGTGCAAAGTATTGCCAAATATTTAGAAAATTTGACCAAAGAGTCTTGAGATTGTCATAAATTATAATTGTCGTTGAGAAGTTTCAGAAAATTAAAAATAAAGTACATACATTTATAAATAACTTGTGAAAACGCACTATATACATTTGAACTTGTATGAATTAATACATATTTTATTTGCAAATTTGATAAGCTTATGGGCAATATTGGAAACAAAAAATTGAAATTTGGGTTCAAAATTCTGAAAGCTGTACTGAAAGGAAATATTCTTATAGGTAATAGAAACGCAGAAAATACACGCGCGCGCACACACACACACACACACACACACACACACACACACACACACACACACACACACACACACACACACACACGCTCACTCATAGAGGCAATGGTTCCTTTCTAAGAAAGCGCTGCCTAATTAAGGTTATAAATCATATAAATACATAAGTCTCGGAATTGAAAACCCTTAGTTTTAGCACAGATCATGGGATGCAAGGGAACTGTTCGGGCTCTATAACACTGGTCGACAAGATTTTTTTTCACAAGAAATCTGAATAGTGAATCTAGTGCATTTTTTTCATCCTGAATTCAGATATGTAGTCAGAATTTTCCCATCAGGCATAGTTTTTCTGTGAAAGCTACTTTTCAAAATATGATTTTAGCGTTTTCTTTGACCTGTCATGGGAACCTTTACCTCATATGTAGCTATTTTACTCAAGCCGTATTTATTGAAATTATTTGTAATATCACGCTGAAGCACCACAAAACAAGACTGTGCAGGTTCATTCATGTTTAGACATGCTCAGACCTGTCTGGCATTGTGATGTGTCAGTATTGAGCTGACTGTGACATTGTTCACTAGTGAAATATTTCCTTCCTTTCTGTTTAGAAGTGTATTGTGTATGTTGTGCATGTTGTATTTCAGTGCTTAATGTTTTCATCATGCCAAGAAAGTGTGTAAATCATGCAGATAATTTCTGCTATATTTGTGGTGAGCTGACCTTCAAGTCTCAGAGGCGAAATATGACCCCACTTGTAAAGAAGTGTTATCGTCTTTACTTTGGCTGTCAAGTTGGTGATTTTGATAAGAGCTGGGCCCCAAATACATGCTGTGTTTCGTGTGTTAGACTGCTGACTGGGTGGAAAAATGGTACACATCATATGCCATTTGCAATTCCCATGATTTGGAGGGAACCGAAGGATCATTCAACTGACTGTTATTTTTGTTTGACAAATATTAAAGGAATCACATCTAAAACAAAATATACAGTTAAGTATCCGAATTTGCAATCTGCATTGAGACCTGTCTTACACAGTGAAGAGTTCCCCGTACCAGTATATGTAGATACAACCTTAAGTGATAACTCTGATTCTGACCTAACTGAAACTCAAAATGATTCAGATGAAAATAAAAATGATCTTACATATGAAGCCAGTAGCTGTTCATCAGAACCATACTTTCCCAATCAGCAAGACCTTAATGACCTGATTCGGGATTTGAATCTGTCTAAACTGCAAGCTGAAGTTTTAACTTCCAGACTCAAAGGGTGGAATTTACTCCAAAAAGATGTAAGAATAAGTAGTTATCGTAGCCGCCATAGTGTTTTCAAAGAATACTTCTCTGAAGAATATGGTGTTGTGTTTTGTAATAATATTTGTTCACTTATGGAAACTCTTGGGCATCAACACCGACCAGATGAGTGGCGATTGTTCATAGACTCCTCTAAAGTAAGTTTGAAGGCTGTGCTGCTACATATTGGCAATGAACTTCCATCAATACCAGTAGCGCATGCCGCTATGAAAGAGACATATCAAAATATGAAACTAATTTTAGAGAAAATACAATATGGAAAATATGAATGGAATATCCGTGGTGATTTAAAGGTCATTGCTTTATTGCTTGGTTTGCAACTTGGGTTCACCAAATTTTGCTGTTTTTTGTGCGAGTGGGACAGCAGAGATAAGAAGTCTCACTACGTTAGAAAGTCATGGCCAAAACGTGAATCTCTTCTCCCTGGCCAGAAAAATGTGGCATGTGTCCCTTTAGTGAATCCTGAAAAAATATTTTTACCTCCATTGCATATTAAGTTAGGAGTTATGAAAAATTTCGTCAAAGCTATGGATAAACTTTCTGATGGATTCTTGTACTTAAAATCGAAATTCCCCAAAGTCAGTGATGCTAAATTGAAAGAAGGAGTTTTATAGGACCACAAATCCGATCATTAATGGCTGATGTACATTTCGAGGGACTGTTAAATCCACTGGAGAGAGCAGCCTGGCAGTCTTTCAAAAGTTTATGTTGCAATTTTCTTGGAAACCATAAAGCAGAAAACTATCGTGACATAGTGGCTGATCTTCTGCATTCTTATAAAGCTATGGAATGCAACATGTCTTTAAAAATTCACTTCTTGGACTCTCACTTGGACTTCTTCCCCGAAAACCTTGGAGCTGTCAGCGATGAACACGGTGAGCGTTTTCATCAGCAAATTTCTACGATAGAGAAGAGGTACCAAGGCAAGTGGAGTTCCAATATGCTGGGTGACTACTGTTGGACTAAAATGAGAGACATTCCAGATGCAAAATATACCCGAAAATCACTATCTACCACTTTCTAGGTAAGTCAGAATCAGTAGTTATAATTTTGAGTTAGATAGCTAGTTACGGATTTTTTAGAATATTATAAAAATTCAAATGAATATCACACAGAACTCCTGCCCGATGCGGACAAACTGTAATTATATTTGAATTCAGCACGAAAAATACTTTTAGAATCTGTTATTTTAATTCTTGTGAAAGAGAAAAAGTTAATTTTTTGTAGACCAGTGTAATCAGGGGCAAAGAGGTATGCTCCGAACACGGAACCCATTGCGACCATGTAAGATAGGATCCAACCTCAATACCTCTACCAAACTGAGGTAAACGCTATGGATTAAGGCAGGTAGTCTCCCTGCAACAACAACTATAATTGCGTACCGTAACAAGCTGTCCTAAAATAAAAAAAGCTCCTTAAAAATCAATGTGTAAATCACATACCATGTACCTTCATAGTTATAACACAAACTCAAGTGATAATCTTTTGATGATTTCAGAATTTTAGTGGAAATTTTGACGATGAGCTTTTGACGAGTCCATCTTACAAATGTTACGTACCAGTAAGGGAATGTTTTGGTGAAATTTGGTTAGTATTCCTGAAGTTAAGTTACTTTTTAAAACCATATTTTAGTTGTATATGTCACTTTTGTATGCAAAAGGCTTTTAAGTACTTCACATAGCTTGGTCAAGATATAATTAAACTGATTGTATCAGCTGCACTTCAAATACTTTTTCCTCACATTCAAATTTTCTTGCATATCACTACATTATAAATGTCCCATAGGATGAAGATCTTCCCACAATTCTTCTGGCTTATAGTAAATAATCAAACACACACGAGAAAAAAAAGCCTCAAGGTTGCATTACGATTGTATTGAGGGTGGTACGCGATGAGTGGGCAAACCTACTTGAAAGTATAATCTGAAATTGTGAAAGCATATTGTTCCTTGGCTTGTACTTATACACTATTTGCATCTGCGTATAGAATTTGGAATTTTTCCTCTCTGTGCGGATAGACCTCTGCAGTTGGTCTTTTAACTTTCCTCTCTGGTAAGTCACTACGCTAACAGCATTTTCTGAAAAGGTATGTTTCGTATACTTCACAATGTGCTTTTATCGTGTCGAACCAGCTGCTCGAAGCTGGCCATATTCGCAAATATTTGGGCTACAGCACGCGCGAATGCTGATTAATGATCTCTGGAATGTTCAAGGCATTTATCAAATTGATAAGGCAAAACGCTGTATATCAAAATTACTTAAGTCCTTTTAAAGCTCCATTCGGCTTCGTATTACTGCGGTACATTGCTACCCATGATACAAACTGAATCGAATTTGATTCCTGGCACCAGCATCGGGGTATTTTTGTTTCTTGCTGGGAGAGCTGAAACATTCAGCTTAATGACTTTGAGGAGCAACTGAGAAGCTGCTTGATTAAGTGGCGGCTCCTATCTTGGAGAGCGCATCTGAACGGTCACTGGGAAGCAGCGTGCTAACCATATGCCAGTTTTATTACTACTCCATGCCCATGGTGTCCTGTGTGGACGGAGGCACAGAGTGTAGAAGCTGTGTGGGAGTGGCGGCTCGTGACTTTTCGCAGTGGGTGTGCATTAGGGTTCGAATTATCGGGGGTTCGAATTATAGCTTCTCAAAGAAGAATTCCTTCCCTGGTAGGAGACACGACTTTATTTTTTCACTTTCACAGATACTATGGTACTACAGCGCATTGTTCACACATAGGGAAAGAGCGTTCGCACCTTGTCCATCTGGATTTAAAAATGCCCAGAATTTTTCCACTGGCTTGCCATTTGGTAACAGGTAACGAAACACAATCACCATTTGAATCGGCCATTACAGCAATGTACTCTGCTTTAGAAATTTCTCCCGTAATTTCTTCTTGGTATACGTCAAGCATACACTACAATAAATTATTTTGCATTTCTTCCGACGTTCCCCGAAAAACGCAGGCTTGCTTAAGATGTTCTTTCTCCGCGGAATCTAATTCTGCTGTGAAGTTTATCAGTCCTTGAAACACGCCGGGATTCAATGAATTTTTACTTTCGTCGTGTCCCCTGAGAGCCAACTCGCATGCTCTGCAGAATTTTATGCAGTTAATTATCTGCGACAGACATATCTGTTCTTAGTAATTTCCTCATTGTGTTTTTTCACGTTACGCCTAAAAGCACTATCTAACTGCTGAGATATATTTTCCTAAAACATTTAGTTCTGATTCCAATTCATATGGATCATCAGCACGTCCACCAAGCGACCGATATCACCACAACCATTATTTGTCCAGGTGCGCTTCTGTGACTCGCAAATAATAAACATTTAAAACAAGAACCGGTTGGTTACTTCACAAGCACATACCCATGAAAAAGTTGAATACACACTTTCATTAAATTTTTTTGTAAGGGTTTTCCCTTTACAATTAGTCACCTGAACTAAACAGATTGGTGGCAGCGGTCTGCCTACGTTTTTAATTTTCAGCTTCTTTACCAAGGATAAAATGGAGAGGTTTATCTCCTTTAGTTTCGCAACGTCATTAATTTCCACAATTGCACACATTGAAATTTACTGCCAAGGACACACATATGCATACAGATCGCTACCAGAAACACAAACCTAACAAATAAAAAATATAAACACAGTAACAAAGCAACTATCCTAAACTGAAGTGTTGGCCTTAGCAAATTGTAAAGATCAATTGTATGAATTTATAATGGTTTAATAAACATATATGCAATGTGTTTGCAACATTAACATAACTGTCAAGCTAATACAGAAAATGGTTACATTATATTTAGAAACGTAAAGTTGACTGTACCGGTGGCAGGCTGATACCAACTTCTGCGAAACGAGAGGGAGGGAAATAGTCGTTCAGGAAGGAAATGAATATGACGCACGTGAACGCAGTACGGATGCGCGGTAAGAACCGCATCGCTCGGGTTTGTCGATTGTACCGCATTAACTCACCGTACTCCTAAATAAAAGCTACTCCTCTCCCCCTGCGCCCTCTCGCCTAAAAACTTCCTTCGCCAGTCGCAGAATCTGGTTTATGCGTGTCTACGGTGTAGACCGAATGCCTAGCCTCGCGAAAGAAGGCGCGGGAAGATTAAACGAGCAAGTTTATATAGAAGAAAGTTGAACATTTTACCTTCTCGTATACATACTTATAGAACTAAATACACGTTCACATACAGAATTAGTGGGTGTGCACTTGCGAGCATGTGATCCCCCAGGAGCCGCCACTGCTGTGCGGTAGGTCTTAGACCAATCAAGTGTTGCGCGAAGGAGGCAGTGTTACTGGCAAATTTTCTATACTAAACTAACGGATTCATAACTAATATGAGATAAAGGTTTGTGGTAGTAGTAGAGGTGCAAATATTGAAAAACGGTCATTTTTACCACTCGGTGGTTGTAGTGTTAAGAAACCTCCACTTTTTTCTGAATTCCCTGCAAATGATTGGTCTATAGCTACACCATAAGTTCTCACGCGTTAGGTAATCACGGCCGTCACCATTCTGTTATAGGACTAACAACAAAACATGTCATTAAACGCGTCTGCAGGACTACGTAAAACTGGAAATCTCTATACTTTGGGAGTAGGAAGTTATAAAAGATCCATAAATATGCCCAGAAGGAGGGAATCACCTTCAATATTCCCATTCCGTAGGTCATGTATCAACGGAACCGATGGCTATAGACACGTGCCATAATGATTTGTTTTAATAACAGCTAACGCATCTAATAACGAATGCTCTTACATTAAGGTATGATAAAGTACCTGAACGTGCCTTTTGCTTTCTGACACGAGAAACAGGATTCGTTTATTGTTGATGGATGAAGGGGAAATTCTGGATTCTTTCTGCCTCTTGACATGTGTCGAATCTTTTTCATAATCTATTTAAAGGTATTTGCATGTACAATGCTGGCGTACTCTAATTACGTAATAGAATCTGTGACATGCTCTGTAGTGAGTGAGGCTAAACACTTAGTCTAGTGGGCATTAAAGAAAAACCAAAGATGTTTTAAGTACGTTGTAGTCCAAATTAATATTACATGAACTTACAGTTCGACAAATTGCCAACTGTAGTGATACACGAATAGATTGGGCATCTTCAGAGAATGTCTCATAGCTGGTTGACAACTAGAAAGCCTCAGCATGTATATCAAAATTGAAAGTCCAGTGGAATACGGAATCTTTGATTAATCGGAGCGTTTTTAAAATCCTTCTCTCCCTGTTACCGCCATAATGGACATTCATTTATAAATTAGAGGCAAAGAAAGAAAAGAAAAAAAAAATGGGGAAGGGGGAACTTCTACTGTAACAGATGATTTGCATTGTACAATTTCTTTATTTTCAGTCTTGCATGTTCCTATAGTCTGGTTAAACTTATGGACCTTGGTTTAACGTAACTAATTCTCAGTACTGTGATAACCAGATCTGGGACTTTCTAAGCGTTAAAACCGAACAAGAGTAAATTAAATTGGACTGTTTCTGGACTTTGCACATTGATATCGTAGGTTACAAGTCACTCTCTTGTACAGTCTGTTGGTGGTTGTAGACAGTGCTCTCCAGACCGTGTTTACCTGTCTGTCAGTGACACATGATTGCTGTTGATTACATTCTTTTTATTGACATAATGGTTTGAGTTTAGAGAACTTGAAACCAATTGCTTAAGAATTCCTAAGCGTTGTTGGAGTGTTTAACGCCCACTTTTACTACTACAGCACCGCAGGCGGTGACACTGATGACATATGGAATGAGGATGGAGCACCAGTGGAATGAGATGGCGGAGGAAACCGGAGCACCCGGAGAAAACCGGCCCTGACGCCGCTTTGTCCACCACAAATACCACATGCGGGCCCCTGGGATCGAACCCGGGCCGCCTAGGCGGATTCCTAAGCGTGGCGATAATCCAAAGAGGATCACAGTCTACCCACTACGAATCTTACAGTGCCTCTGCCCACGCAGAGGACAGTTCACCAGACCATAATGCGCAAACTCTCAATAAAGTGGCACTTCGGTTGGTCCCCAACGACTCCATGAGGTTTTTGTAAGAGAGAACTATTAGGGAGAGAGAGTGAGAGAGACAGAGAGAGGGGGAGAGATACAGAGAGAATCTTTAACAGAAAATATACAGCAGCCATATAAAAAAGTATAAAATGAAAAACATTAAGAACAAAATCCATTGGATAGCCGAAATATCTCCAAAATATTCATTATTGACACGTTCAAATTACTTCATTCCGTGTGTATCCTGTGATACTATAAAGGACTTTAATTGCCATGTTATTGAATTACTTGTTATCACCCCCTTTTCGCGACTCACTGTTTTACTTTGGCACACGGTTTCGAAAGGCAAGAGGTATTTACATGAAAAACTGTTGTTATTCAAATTGAAAAATATACATGTACTTGCACATATTGCGCACATAAAATATCCAACTCCTTTAAACGTAAATAGGCACTCTCACTAAACGAACATAAGGCGAAGCATATTGTAATCAATCGTTCCAGAGATTCGCTCTCCTTCAATTTTTAGATTATATCCAAATTTTTACTTTTCCAAAGGAGTATACTTTTTCACCTACTGGTATTGTTACTCTGGTCTTTTGCGCCGAAAGAACTACCTGATTCATTTCTTGGTAAAACACTTAAGGCACCAACGTCACCATCGTAAGTCTTCAAATAACTGCGCTGAAAAAAATACTGAAGTGATCCCATTCTAAGTTGTGAAATACTCTAGACATTGATTCCTCTAGCTATTCGCAACGTTATACTTGGCAGTTATTACCAAATGAATTGCCAAAAAGGTTTTCGAGTTCAAGGATTCCCAATGCGTCTGTTGACGATTACATAGGATCATAAAGTCTTCTGCATAAAACATAACTTAACACGCCCAAGATACAAAGTCGTCTGCAGCTTCTAGCTTATCATGCATTCAGGTACGTCCTGGAACTTATTGCGGACGGTAATCAAAGCCAAAAAGGTCATACAACAAAAAGATTGTAGTTAAATTGGATAACACACTGGAAATTCCCAACAAATATTCTTCCCAAGCATGTATGTACCTCCTACGTGCCCTGTATACTATCTGTAATTTTATGCGTGTTTCGTGCCTATCTCATTTCACACAGTCGCTTGAGATAGAGTTGTTGATGAACTTTAGCCTCTTAATTCTTGGCAGCGACGTACGAATTCTTACTGCATGTTGGTTAAGGGGATGAAAATTAACGTTCTAATTTCCGTAATCATACCTGCTACATTAAAGTACGAAGAATATACGTGAAATGCTTAAGAATTTGGAATGCATTTTTTCCTCCACATTTTAATACCAGTAGTGCCTCTAATGTCATATTATGTATATTTTTGGCTACTTCTTTTCAATGTACCATCCATACTATCACTGTGAAAGTGTGTAAATTTATGTACTAACGTAGTTCAATTCATGTAGCAGTCATTGTAAACAAGAGTGAACATTTACATCATATGGAACAGCTCACCACGGGAGTTTTTAAACCAATTGTCCTGTTTAGAAAGTTTTAGCCCTTCAAGGGATAAAAAAATAAGACTGATTCATCACCGACGCGAGTGACTGAGGTCGTCAAGGCACGGACTTGTGGACGGGTAGTCAGCAGTTCAAACACTTTCAGGACCTTTTCACTGACTTAAGCTTCTTCTTCTTTTTTGAAAATTGCCTTCAGTCCTCATAATAACTTGCAAATACGGAAGACTTTAGCATATTATCATTGGGATTATCACATGTTATTTTAGAGTCACATATAACGAGCATATGTGCGGCGGAAATAAGCGCTATATTTGGCCCAGTTGCGAAAAAAGAAATATAGTGACAAGTTATCAACTGGTAAAACAAACGCTAACACAACAGACAGCATACGTTTTAGGAAGCCGGGCTATTAACATGAAAAACATAAACGGTTAATTTGGCCTTTACTACATGAATTTGAACTAATTTCTAATTTAATGGATTTTATCATTTTACTTTATTCGTGACATAGACCTTGAAAATCCAACTTTAATTTAAAGCTATTCGGTGCAGGAAAATGCGCGTTTTAAAGAATTTGTTACTAACGAGTGTGACACATTTTAGGCTCGTTTCACACTGGGACACGGGTGATGGTCACCAGTGACAACCACTTATAGAGATACATTTATTTGAATTGGAGCATTCACTTCGGAACACTGCACTGCCTCAACCAGCCACTGTGCCGGACATGCATTAGTTTGAATTGGACCATTCACTCCGGAACACTGCACTGCCTCAACCAGCCACTGTGCCGGACATGCATTAGATTGAATTGGAGCATTCACTCCGGAACACTGCACTCCCTCAACCAGCCACTGTGCCGGACATGCATTAGTTTGAATTGGAGCATTCACTCCGGAACACTACACTGCCTCAACCAGCCACTGTGCCGGACATGCATTAGTTTGAATTGGAGCATTCACTCCGGAACACTGCACTGCCTCAACCAGCCACTGTGCCGGACATGCATTAGTTTGAATTGGAGCATTCACTCCGGAACACTGCACTGCCTCAACCAGCCACTGTGCCGGACATGCATTAGTTTGAATTGGAGCATTCACTCCGGAACACTGCACTGCCTCAACCAGCCACTGTGCCGGACACGCATTAGCTTGAATTGGAGCATTCACTCCGGAACACTGCACTGCCTCAACCAGCCACTGTGCCGGACATGCATTAGTTTGAATTGGAGCATTCACTCCGGAACACTGCACTGCCTCAACCAGCCACTTTGCCGGACATGCATTAATTTGAAGTGGAGCATTCACTCCGGAACACTACACTGCCTCAACCAGCCACTGTGCCGGACATGCATTAGTTTGAATTGGAGCATTCACTCCGGAACACTGCACTGCCTCAACCAGCCACTTTGCCGGACATGCATTAGTTTGAATTGGAGCATTCACTCCGGAACACTGCACTGCCTCAACCAGCCACTTTGCCGGACATGCATTAGTTTGAATTGGAGCGTTCACTCCGGAACACTGCACTGCCTCAACCAGCCACTGTGCCGGACATGCATTAGTTTGAATTGGAGCGTTCACTCCGGAACACTGCACTGCCTCAACCAGCCACTGTGCCGGACATGCATTAGATTGAATTGGAGCGTTCACTCCGGAACCCTACTCTGCCTCCACCAGCCACTGTGCCGGACACGCATTAGCTTAAATTGGAGCATTCACTCCGGAACACTACGCTGCCTCAACCAGCCACTTTCCCGGACATGCATTAGTTTGAATTGGAGCATTCACTCCGGAACACTACACTGCCTCAACCAGCCACTTTGCCGGACATGCATTAGTTTGAATTGGAGCATTCACTCCGGAACACTGCACTGCCTCCACCAGCCACTGTGCCGGACACGCATTAGCTTGAATTGGAGCATTCACTCCGGAACACTACACTGCCTCAACCAGCCACTGTGCCGGACATGCATTAGTTTGAATTGGAGCATTCACTCCGGAACACTACACTGCCTCAACCAGCCACTGTGCCGGACACGCATTAGCTTGAATTGGAGCATTCACTCCAGAACACTACACTGCCTCAACCAGCCACTGTGCCGGACATGCATTAGCTTGAATTGGAGCATTCACTCCGGAACACTACACTGCCTCAACCAGCCACTTTGCCGGACATGCATTAGTTTGAATTGGAGCATTCACTCCAGAACACTACACTGCCTCAACCAGCCACTGTGCCGGACATGCATTAGGTTGAATTGGAGCATTCACTCCAGAACACTACACTGCCTCAACCAGCCACTGTGCCGGACATGCATTAGCTTGAATTGGAGCATTCACTCCAGAACACTACACTGCCTCAACCAGCCACTGTGCCGGACATGCATTAGCTTGAATTGGACCATTCACTCCGGAACACTACACTGCCTCAACCAGCCACTTTGCCGGACACGCATTAGCTTGAATTGGAGCATTCACTCCAGAACACTACACTGCCTCAACCAGCCACTTTGCCGGACATGCATTAGTTTGAATTGGAGCATTCACTCCGGAATACTACACTACCTAAACCAGCCACTGTGCCGGACTTGCATTAGTTTGAATTGGAGCGTTCACACTGCGACAGAGATCACAGACACAGTGTTGCATATTTGCCAACAGACAGGCAGTCATTTCTGAGCACAATGATATAGCGAAACATGCATTATGCACTATACTGTACACATTGTAGGCATGAGTTTAGATCTGATTAACACGGGAGATTTTATAAGTGAAGTAGAAATTTTTGTCTTCATTCTCCTCCTGCTTAGAAGTATTAACAAAAGTTCGAGGATTTAGTGGACCACTAACATCTAAAAGAACATTTGCTGCCATTTGCCGGCAGCATATCAGCATTATTTGAGTAAGAGGAGCCGGCCACAATAGCTCAATGGCTATAGACCCATATATGAGTCAATCCACGTCAAATCGCACACCCGTAAGACACGACTTTTTCGTAGGAGGTTGAAATTATTTTTATGAATTATAGGCATAAAATAAGGAGACACGTATTTTTTATTTCCGTATTTTTAAATTATTTGCTCAGTTATGGCTAATAGAAACTGGGCAATTTCTGCGCGCACCGTAATATAAAATCAATTGTTACTCTAAGGCCATATTGAGTTGAGAGTTAGGGTTTGGCGCGCTGGCAAGGTTAAGTCCAACACTTTTAACAACTTTCTACCAGATCTATAAAATAAGACATTAAAAACTATGGAGGGTGCATAAGTACATTTGCTTCAGTTTTTTTTTTCTGGAGGCCTGCAAGAGCTTACGGAGAACATGAAGTAGAGATCCATTTGTGCATACATTTGAGCATGTGCTATCCACCCCAGCTGCGAGCAAAGGATGTTAATTGTAACTACATCTCCTCTTTATCAGTTCCAGATAGTGTCCTTATACACAATTCTGATGAAACACTAACCAGTCACAAATTTAATTTCGGTGGGAGAAGGTAGTATCATTAAAGCTTGTGGTATAAATTTACAACATGAGTCGCATAAAACATGAAAAATGTTTATATCTTTTTAATCTTCCTGAACACTCTTTTAAGAAAACTGGTCTAAGATGCTTAAGTCGCGATTTATTGACAAAAATAAATTTAACGGAGTCTCCGGATGTGCGAATATATAATTTATGCCACATAAAGCTATATAAACTCCACTCTAGGTCAAATGAACCGTTATCTGAAGCCTCTGATTCCTGTGATGGTAAACATACATCAAGTGAATGCCGTGCAAACGAAGAAAGTGAAAATTCCGTTTCTTCTTCGGGTAGTTGTGTGTCTGTGCAGGATGTTGATAATATTAAGGATATTAATAATCTCCTATCAAAATAGAAAATTATTACAAAAGCTATATCCCCAAGGAAAGGTTGCGAAAGGGACAAGATCCCTAGCAAAGAAAGTTTTTCATGTTGAGGTTAATGCAGCAACGTCCACTGAAAAATCAGACAATAATGATATTATAAAATTAATTGAATCCTTCCGCACAACAGATGATAGAACATTATAAGTTAAAATTTTAACAATTTTTGAAGATGGGTCGTACAGTAAAATTAAACAACATTTTGAAGTGTCAGATCATATGATAGGAATGGCAGAGACTGGCTAAAGAAAACGGAAATTTATCCAGTCCTAGTATTAAAATCGGCAAATCTTTACAACAGTCAACAGTAAAAAAAGGTGTTGGAATTCTACAAATCAGACGAAATTAGTAGGGTAATGCCAGGAAAAAAGAATTTTGTTAGTATGAAATAGGAAATGTCAAAAGTCTCGTAAACAGAAAAGATTAATTTTATGTAACCTTAAGGAAACCTACAGGTGCTTCAAAGACAAATATCCAATAGTAAAAATAAGTTTTTCCAAATTTGCAGAGTTGAGAGCAAAAGAATGTATTCTGCCAGAGGCTAATGGCTAATGATTGTGTTTGCGCCCGTCATGAAATGAAAAATTACTTATAGATTGTGCAAACATCCCACTTTTAACATCAAATTCAAACATAGTTATCAAGAACTATAAAGATGCATTATCACATATTTTCTGTAATCCACTCTCACATCATTGTTACCTTAAACAATGCTCAAGTTGTCCAGGACCTGATAATATAATTAAACACATTCAACAACAGTTTGACGCCGAGGTAGTAGAACATGTAACATACAAACAATGGATTACAGTAGATTGCACTAATTTGGAAACGCTCAAGTGTTCAACTGATGACTTTTTAGAGAAATCGCCAAACAAATTTATTTCATGATTGCCACACATTTTCATAGCTCGACAACAAAGTCAGTTTTTGGTGGAATGCAAAGATACTTCACAACCTGGAACTTATATTATTATAGCAGATTATTCTGAAAATTATTTGTTCACTATACAAGATTTGGTATAGTGTGCATTGGAACAACTGCCAAGCCACAATACACCCATTTTCAGTGTATTTTAAAGAAAACTCAGAAATTCGCCATAAAAGAAATGTTGCTATTTCTGAAAATTTGTAGCTCGACACAGATTCCTTTCATCTTTTTTCAATCCGAAGCAGATGGTCTCTTAAAGTAGAAATTAAAAAATATAAAAAATTATCTACTTTTCCGACGGCTCTAGTGCACAATATTTAAAAAAATAAAAATATTGGCTTACATAAATGATTATAAAATTAGTCCTGAACGGTATTTCTTTGCAACATCTCACGGTAAAAGTCCTTGTGATGGCATAGGAAGAACTCTTAAAAGGCTTGCTACTAGAGCAAGCCTATAACCTGGTCAAGATCCTATAACAACACCGAAGGAACTGTTTGATTGGGCTCAAAAATATTTCTAATATATCATTTTTATTTTTATGTTTCAACAAGTATAAAATACATTCTGAAAATTTGCAGGTCCGATATCAGAATCTTGAACCAGTAACTGGTACTTTAAAACTGTATTCCCTCATTCCTTTGTCAAAAGTTGAAGCTTTGGTGAAACAATTTTCTTTCGAAGAAGGAGGTAGACGAGTTTAACTCCATTCTGATTTTTTCTGGGAATATTGAGTAAACTTCATGTGTATTTTCTGTTATTCTTTTTCAGTTTTTTAAATGGATGAGTTTATTTTATATCTAACCTTAAAAATTGAACCGTATAAAATGCAATATTAATATTAATTAATAAAATGTTCTAATAAATATCTCACGAAAGACTGCGATTTATCTTTAATTTTGCCAAAGGTCAACTAATTTGTTTGATCACAGTCGGAGGTATTATTGATGGAAGGGTGAGGAGCGCGCGATTTTTGGGACATTTCAAAATAATATGTGCCAAAATAATTTTTTTATAAAACGAAGAAACACGAGCCAAACGTATTTTGTTCCAAAACACGTAAACAATTTTTCAAGAAAATCTGAGATATTAAGATCAATTTTTACCATATTTTGTGCGATTTGATGTTGAACGACATATGGGTTTCGCTTGCGAAGGGTTAACAGAAGTATGTTCCTCCGCGCTCGAGTCCATGCCACTATGTAATCAGTTGGCAATACCTGTAGTGTTAGACACCAGTGATCCAGGATCGTTCACCACAATCACCGGTGACCGTCACTAGTGTCCCAGTGTGAAACGAGCTGAAAGTTCAATCCACAAATGCAAACGAATAATTCTAGCGAACTATTCAGTACTCAGTTTTTAAAACTGACTTATGTTAAAGCCCTCATAAAAATTGTGCAGCTAGAGTTAAAAACCACCTAACAGAAAGTTTTTAGGAATTACTAAGTTAAATTATTGTGCCGTGGGTCAGGCTCATTTGTTCCCTGATTTGAGAACGGATGACGTATATATGTACGTCCAATATGACAGTAACTTGGAAGACGTTAATTGTAATAAAATAAAAAAAGAAAAGGATGACGCATGTCGCCAAATAGAAAGCATCGTAATAAATTATAGTTCTAAAAAACTAAAAGAGACACACTTTCATAATAAATCTAACTACAAAGTAAAAAATAATTTTTAAGTATGAAGAGTTTGTTCTTTAGCGATATAAAGTCAATTAGTGATATAAATTATGATATAAGTATCGTAAAAAGTAACCAAAGCTAAAAAGAAGAGATACATTTAAAAAAACATGAAAATCTGTATGTTATACTCTGGAAACTATTTGTAACTGTTGACCTAATTATTTGAGCTATCCAACAGTCAACTGTAAACACTCCGAAACTTGGAGGAAAGCATCCTCCTAATGAACGAAGACGTCACTCAGCGCCAATATCCCGCCGGCCAAATCATGTAAAAATCATCAATTAAGATAAAGCTAGGCTACTTACGTTGTTAATCCCGCGCGGTAGCAGCCAGGACCTTAGCAAGGTCATGGCTGTCACCCGGTACACCCTAGATCCGCTCCTGGCGATGTGCAAGAGCTTGACCTCATGTACTTACATCCGTGGACAGAAAATGAGTCATGTCTGGAACGCCAAACGTCCTAAAAGACACAGTGCCTTGTTTACACCATGAGCGATAGAGCCGTGTAGCGGCAGCAACAATCAATAGTCAATCAAGGCGCTGTGCCGTGTAGGACTTACACGAATTTAGCGTCCAGAAATGAGGCTTTTTTGTCTACGGGGGTACTACTAACGGAGGTACTCAGCGAAACTCCGTGACGTACAACACTCATTCCTCTCTTTAGCTTCTCTTCCTTTCCAACTCCTGTACCCCACCCCCCCCCAAAAAAAAAAAAAAAAAGAAAGAAATAGTTGACATGACGCAGAGCTCAGCTAAGCAAAGTCAATGTTCCTTCACCGAATTGCTTTCTTTATTAGTCGCTGCCCGTCTTTGCATACAACGGATATGGACGCACCGTAGCCGAGTGGTTAGACCATTCGCTTCTCCCCAAAGCGGCCCGGGTTCGATCCCAGGCAACCACATGTGGGATTTGTGGTGGACGAAGCGGCGCTGGGGCGGATTTCCTCCGGGTTCCCCGGTTTTCCCCGCCATGTCATTCCACCGGTGCTCCATCTTCATTCCATGTGTCGTCAGTGTCACCGCCTGCGGTGCCGTATGTAGTAAAAGGGGCCGTTAAACAGTACCCATACAACGGGCAGTTATACGTCTGCACCTGGAGTCGTAGTACACCATTGCAACATTTTTTTCTCGAACCTCTTAGTCCACCCTTTTACTTGCACTGAGAGAAGAGCAAAACTAGGTACTAACAGGTTTAGACCGAAGAAATGAGTGATGTTTTAAATGCCTATGTTAGCGTAATAAGCGCAACGATGCTATCAAGATCTTAAAATCGCTTGACGAAGCTGAGTGTGCTCAAACTAGTGCCGAATGTTTCATTTACCTCATTTGGTGCATCATTTAAATCCTGTATGAATAATTGATACCCACAAAAGAGACATAGATTTATAAGTGCATGATCAAGTAAGTGCTGCTTTGATGAACGCATCGCCGTTCTCTTGTGTGGGTTATTTTACTGTAAAAACTCGTGCATTACACGTACTATGTTTATGCTTACTTCATAAGATGTCCTACATTTCTAAATAGTTGAAATGGAAATATACGTTCTTTTAAAATAAAGTAATGATATAAGCACCACTACAGAGAGACCCAAATACTTCAGAACCGCTGCGCGGTGTTTTTCCACTGCGCAAACGGAAATACGATAAAAGCAGCTGATGTACACAAGGTCACGCGGGTGACGTTTTTCTGTGTTCTGAAAGTGCAGTATTGATCAGTATTAGACGATTTCGGTTACTGTTTGGAGAACTCCCCCCAAAATTCGCTTAGGCGTCTTTCACAAGAGGCAGGCATTTCTTATGGCTCTTTACGAAGAGCTACTAAATTGCTGAAGTAAAATAACTGTCAGATGCTCTTCAAGCAGGTGATTCTGTAATTAGGCGCAAATTTTGTGAGCGTACTCTCAATAGTGTATACAATGGCGAAATTGACCCACATTTAATATTTTTCACGGAGGAGGCTTGATTCCACCTTCATGGATATGTGTGTACACAAAGCAGTCGTTATTGGAGCTCTGAGAAACCTAATATTGTTCATGAAATACCCCTTTCATGATGTAAAAATTGGTGCATGGTGCACCATTAGTGGAGAAAGAGTTATTGGTCCAATTTTTTTCGAGCCAATAGTTGCACAATTTTGCCCCATTTTTTTAGAGTATTAACCGACAGGGAGGGTGATTTTGCCTTTTCTCAACAAGACTCTGCAACAGCTAATACAGCCAATCTTTCGATGAACACAATTAAAGGTGTGTTTCAGAACAGAATTATTAGTAGAGATTTGTGGCCCCCTCGGTCCCCCGACCTAACCCCTTGAGATTTCTATCTCTGGGGTAACTTAAAGCATAAAATGTACAAGACAAACCCACACACCCTGGAAGAATTAAAACAAAATGTCCGCTAGAAAATTGCCAGCATTTCTCAACGTGAACTACGGCGATGAATAATTTCCTAAAGAGATGCCAAAAATGTATGGAAAACGATTGTGGCCAATTTTAGCATCTCCTTTAATAACATTGGTAAGTAAAGCCTTTGAAAGTAGTTTTAAAAATATTGCATGGTTTTATCCGCGCTGTTCTATGACAGCGGCAGACGGCGACGAGCACCGAGGACGCGTACAGATAAAACACAGCGCAGCCGGTTCAGAGTCTTTTGGATCACCCGTTTTGAACAGGTTCAAGTAATGAAAGAAAGGGGAAGTGTAAATATAAGGAAGCTACTGAGGATATGAAATACAAGTTGCTGAACAACATTCTAATTCAATCAACCTAGGTTTGTGTTTAATGGGGTTATTCATAATTCAGCATTAGACGTACATACGAGTAACCGTATTATATCACATGCAGATGGAAGATAGTTTGTAAAAGAGGCCGTTATTGGTCGAAGTACTCAAATTCTTCCAGAGGCCGCTACTAGGGCGACCCTGAAAAGCTTTAAGAAACCAAACTAGGATCAGTTTTTAAAAATTTGAATGATATTGTTTTTTAAAATAATGTTCATTAACATAAATGCATTTTTACATTCGATAAAACCAGCCCTTAAAGCAATGACGCCACATTTCCTGAGGCGCTTTAGAAAGCAAGTTCTTATGATGTGTGTGTGTGTGTGTGTGTGTGTGTGTGTGTGTGTGTGTGTGTGTGTGTGTGTGTGTGTGTGTGTGTGTGTGTAATGCTGCCCGACATGGATTTATTGCGGGCTTCCACTCCTCCAGGAGAAGGGATGAGGTGAAATGAGACCGTAGGCTTCTCAGAGAGCAGAGCCCAGAGACGCGTAGGAGTCCCTAACAGTTATAGATACTGACACCTGGAGCACCTCTACCCAGGGAGAGGGCGACGAGACGATCCTTGTGGCCTGCGCAGGAAGTTCCAGGGAGGGCCAGGGAAGAGGATCTCGAGCGCAAGCAACTATGCCATCTGTTTGCATTTGCCTGAACGTACCGCGCTGCCAACCAAACCTGAAAGATGACAAGGGAGGAAAACCCGAAATGAAGGGAAAGGAATTTGTGGAGAAGAGATTAATGCACCCCACCATGCGCCTAAGTGACATGAGGAAACCACGGAAAAAGAGTGCGCGGCCACGGGGATCGTAGCAATATGGCCCGCTCTAGCAAAAAAATCAGCAGGATTGGGAAGTACGACAGAACATTTACCAGAACACGAAAATTATTATTTTGAGAAAAATGCAATGGTGGATCGTGTGAAACCTTTTAACTCCACAAAAACTTTTCACAGAAAAGAAAGCCTCTTTTTTCCCTTTCCTTTATTTTTATTTCAACTGTCGATGGGCTTATGCGTGCTTTCCATAGTAGAACACATCACGGAGTGTCACCGCGATGTCTTACACAAACGACGTATCAGGTTCTAATGGAAAATACATTCCTCTAATATTCCATTAATGTAACTTTGAGAATCACTTGTTAAGATAGTGTCACCGCGCCCGCCCGCGTCTAATTGCCTACACTAGGGGAGGGACCCAGCCAGGCGCTTACCTGGCCCAAAGACCTGCCGCCGACAACACAATAGAGAATGCGTGGACAATAGTTATTATGTGGTGGTGCGGTTTCTGGACTGTTCCGCCACAGTCACTCCCGAACATTCTACTTCCAGAACTTTTCCTTTGTCTAAAGACCTATATAAGCAGCTTCCGAGAATCGAGCAGCAGGAAAATCGTATACCAAGTATAGTATAGTAAGATTTGGTCTATCTCTTACGGTTTACCAGTTATGCAAAAGTCATCCAGAGTAAATCGACTACAGGGGCTATAGCCAGAAAATTCAAGGTATACATTTCATTTGTCATAAAAATATCTCCAACATATTGTATTTTAATCAAAATCTCGTTAGAGCCATTAGGGTGAAGACATTTTCTTCAAAATCTTCGTGTCGTATCATCGGTCTGGGTGGCTCAGTTGGTTAGACGCTGGCCTACTGATCCCAAGGTCACGGGTTTAAACCCGGCCCAGGCCGATGGTTTTTAAGTGTGCTTAAACAACAAAATATTTATTTATTTCGTGTCGTATCCTTGAAAGACATTAAACTTAAATACCAACTTTGGTTTTTAACCGACTATTCGTTTTTGAGTTATGCTGTCCACAGACTGATAGACACACACATACACATAGACCGTTTTCTAAAAATGCTTTTTTCTTTGGACTGAGGGGACCTCAAAACCTATATTTATGGTGAAATCTCGACATTGAAATTTTGGGAGGAATACAATACTTCGTCTACTTTACTATATGTAGTAGAGAAAATAATAAGTTACGTTTAGCACTTAAAGGATACACAATTGATATGCGAAAATGTAGCGGTATAAGCATATCAAATAAACTTCCAGTATAAGAGAATTAAGGGAAAATACGGATAAATGTATTCCATTAATAATTTTACCACAGTTGGATATGGCTATTTATCAATATAAGAGGGTTAAGGAAACTTCTGAGGAATAAATGTGTAATGACCACAGTCATTAAGTGACACCGGTCTGTCAACAGCAATGCATTTTTCACTTCAGACATGCAACAACGCGCGTGTCCAACACGTGCTTTGTTTACAGCATGTAATAAAAATGCTGGGATAAACCTAAGGACAAGTTGCTCAAATAAAATAAGCAAGTGATATCTAATTAAATAGGTTGAAAAGTCATCCTGCGTTATTTTAGCACTTTGCTATAGGGTTAAACAATACTGCACGTTTCATTTATATCCACAAAGTGACGTTGTTTACTAAAAGTGCTTTGTTACATAATTAGCTCAGAAATTGAAATATATGAATTAACATTAAACAGTTCATTCATTTTAGAGACTAAAACTGGTTTACTATGGAAGATTATTATATTAGGATTACACCCTTGTAGCCAATTCTCCTGAGGTTAATATGAGTTCATGATTAACAGGAGCGTCTTGACGAGTTTAAATATCTTAAAATGAACTTGATCTGAACCATTTGGAATTTATTCTGAACACCGTTAAGACAGCGGCCTACAAAGCAAGATCGAAGATCATTCTGATAAAAAGGGTAAGTGTCTGAAAAGCTTAGTGAACCTACTATTTTTCAATGGAACGAAAAGGATAAAGAACAGAATAAAATTAGATATAGGCTGTTATTGGAAAGGAAGAAGAAAAAGTAGGGAAGAGAAAATTTCGTTTGAATTCATATTTAAATTAGATCCGGGAGGAACTGGTGTAGACTTAGTGGGATTGGACAAGGTATTAAAACTGAGGAATGTACAAGTTAATTTAAACAACCGATTGGATTTACACATTGGGAGGGAAGGTAATTGGAGCTTTAAATTGAGAGATCGACAGGCGAAAAATCTGGATCAGATGAAGTGATTAATATTTTAAAAGGAATAAAGGAATGGACATGGAAAGTCGTCAAGTGACTTTTTCATAGCTTGGTTTGAGGATAGACGTAGGTTACAGAACTTAATTAAGCCGCTTAATGTAATAATCAACTAATAAATAATGAAGACTTTTTGGGGGACAAATTCCATCGAGAATAACACAAATGGTTAGCACAGGTTAACAGGTTAATGAATGTTAACTTCATGAATGTAGGGCTACAGTAGTTGTCGTCTGGAACAGTGTAACGATACGGAGTGTTCCCTTAGCTGATAATTACTGTTACTATATTAGTATATGCTTATTGATAGAACTGAAAGGAGCCAGAACACCTGTAAAATTGTACATTTCTAATTACATAAAGTTGTTTATAAGCAATGCGGCTGAAATACACGGTACGTATTTAACTATGCTTTGCCGGTTACTCAAAATATGCATATTACTCTCATCTTCATCTCATGCAGTAAAACTATGAAGTTTCAGCTTTCTTTTTCATCACAATACTGATTTTTAAACCAATGACATGACGCACAATATTCCAAACATAACTTGTCGCCTTAAAAAAGGCACAAAAACAACATAGCAGAATGAAAACTGATCTTGTAGTCAAATATAGTTCTGCATGGCCTCGAACTAGACGCCAAGGAAGAGCAACACGTTCCGTATATCCGTTTGGAAAGGTAAGCCCTATTCCCCAGAGAGTGGAAAGACGTTATGCTTCTTCAGGTTCATAGCTGAAGTCAACCTTAGCGATGCTGAACACTTACTGTTAAAGTAGTCACATTACGTTTATCAGAAAGCGGAAGACTATTTCGATACTAAGCGCAGAGTTGCCTGTTGTGCTTTTTGGTCACTCCAGGAGGAAGAGGTGAAGTGAAGGACAAGGAGGGCTACCAGACCCCAGGCAGCAGACTCGGAGCACTATAACCTCAAATGTTGCTAATTTAGTATAATATAAATAAATGCATCATATTTACCCTCACCTGTATCTTCATCTCCTGCGGCTTATAATAATCTGAAGATTCAGAACTGAAGTCAGCAAGGTCCTGCTCTTCAGTTTCTGTATATTTTGTGTGTTGCGTTTTGCCTTTTGTCGTGTCCAACGGAAGCCATGATTGCTTGTCATATGGTTCATTTTGGCTGGAGAAAGACAGTAGAACCAGCCATAGGCATAAACATATCTCTGAGTCTATGGTCAGAGATATTTGCAGCTCGTTTTGGCACAAGAAAGAATTAATACTTGCACACAGATTCTGTTTAATAACAACAAATGTTCCATTTTGGCACTTAGTCCATTGTGGCATATGACGATCCAATTGTACTGATACGTAAAGAATGAGTTATCCGATTCAGCCAGACCTGAAATTGCGCAATCCAGGGATAAGAGTTACAAGAACAAAGAATGTTGCTTTTCTGTTACAGTGTTCTGTTCTTACAGTGCAACATGAAGCTTCGTACATAGCTAACTATAGGAAAACAGGTATACAGTGTACAGCAGCTTTATTTAAGAGTCACGTTATGGCTTCCTTTGTAAACAAAGACTATCTGATGTCTGACGAGGACATGCTGTCCTTTGGTACAAGTATTCTGCGTTTGGGTTTTTCCATACTCTTTGTTGTCAAGGCATAAGAGAGATAATTTACGAATACGAAAGATGGTCCCCGTTATCTTCCCCTTGCAATATTTAACTATAGCAGTGTGACGTTTTAGTAATCATTCTTTTTCTTTCACTGAGATAATATCACTATAAATTGATAGTGCTATTTTGATGTACTAAACCTGTGATGCAGGTGCCTTGCCTTCAAGTTGTTTGGAATGTATAAAGTAATTTATCCCGCGCAAATATGAATATATGTTATTATTTGTTTCGCAAGGACCTACACATAGAAAGGAGTGTAAATTTGATCCTGTAATTAACAAGAAACTAACTTGGAGAAGCCTCTGTGACTTGTGTTGCATTATTATTCACTAAGGTGTTTTACCTATTTTTATTAATATAATGCTAGACTAACTGGTAATTGTTCTAGCCATTCATCAGGCAATATACAAACTCATAACAATTACAAAATCAACTTTTAAACTGCAAAAGGCTCATCCTTCCACTGTTCCGTAGACTGACCACTTCCACTGATTTCTTACATTGTATAAAAATGTCCCATACTACTCAACTCTGACAGGTTTTTAAATATTTTTCTCACTGTCGGCTCTTAATTTCTATTTAGTCATTTGCTACAAATCAATTGTTTCCTCCAATAGTATGTACCTGAACATTTTAATAATAAATGGATCTCATGCGTCCTATCAGTGCCTAATGGACACTTTTCCTTCAACATATTCTTCCTTTCATTCCTCAACTTCCATTAACGAAACCAAGCAATACTTTCTTTTCATTGTTGCTACAAATCGTAAGATATAATTCTCTCCCTAATTCAGATTTCCATTGATTATAGAAACTAAGTGACCTATCCCTGATTTGGTTATTTGCCTATTCATATCCCCTGGTCTAGTCTGTCTCTTATTATTTTCTAACCTACCCTCATTATTGCGCATCCTGGTAGCCATCTTTCGCCTTATCCATTTATCATTAACAGGTCTGGTTTTTCTAAGTAATTCATCCTTTACCTCTGGCCTTCCACAAATCTATACTAAAGTATTAAATATGATGTACTCATACTTTTGTAATAAAACGTGCATGTTTGTACTATTAAAAAACTAACCCCTAGCGCTACAGCCCAGGAAGGGCCTTGGCTTGCCACCCGGCCGCTGCATCCCCCACCTCTGCCCACTACAAGCGTCATTGGTGGGGTGCAGTACCGGAGGGTGAGACGTGGCCAGCGCCCCTAACCCTCCCGGCCATGTTTGTAGCACTATTATTGTTTATACCTTGTGGCAGTCGTTGAAACATACTTATTCTACAGAGCAACTCTGTTCTTAGCTGAGAAGTTACAGCTTGTCATGCCGTATATGTTTTTTATTTTAAAGGGAACCTATTAGTGAAAATAAAGACATTTCTTTATTATTTAATCCTTGTGAACGTTCTCATATAGTTAGTGTTATCCTAGTGTGGAAGTGAACTCGTAATGTAATAATTTAAACACATCTTACCATGAATCAGCTTCGTGATCTCAAACTCCAAATTAAGTTTCCTCAATTTTAAACTTTTAAGTATCTTTTAACGCTTTAAACGTTCCTTACGGCGCAATTTTTAAGTTACTACTTTGGAGACAACCTCCGCAATGCCTTTCCCTAAAACCTCACGTGTAGGGTATTCTTCCCAGATGTAAGCCATCTTTCACTGAGTTGTCCAGCATGTGCACACAATTAAAGCAAAAGTAGATTTCAAACACAAGCCAAAACATATATAAAAACGTGTTCCTTGCACAACATTTGCTTAGTCATTCATTCAGGACTAAATACATTTCATAGCAAGAAACTGGAGATTTTGTCGTGAGGTGTGATTTGGGAACACGTTTGAAATGTTTAAAAAACGAATAATGAAAATTTTGTAAACCAACTCACTCACAAACACCAATGTTTACACAGCACCCCTATGAAGATAGTAATTGCTGATTCAGGTTTAAGCTTGCAAACTATGATTTCTTTTAATTAGCTCCAAAACTAGTTTAGTGTTTCCCTTGACATATTTACCTAATCGCTGATGAGTCTCACTTTGTTGATTTAAATAGACCTAAACTGGGTTAGCACAAATTTTGATGAACACATAATTTTGAAACCATAATGAATATTTTCATTCCGTCTTAGATATTTTTTTTTTTAAATTCGGTGTTATATTTTTGTATTTATATTACTTTTTACAGAAGGTATGATTGATTAGTTGAATGATTCACATTAAATCCCTGGTGCAACCCTATTTCAAACCTTCAGTCCTGGTACTTAAGGAATATCTCCAGTAGCATCAATTTTATACTTAAAGAACAAACATTATTTCACTGGAAAATTGTATTTCAATAAAACTGTTCACCCTTATAGCGTTAGTCAAGAGCCGGCATATGCAGACTTGGCTCGCTAGAGCAAATCACCAGCGGCCGCTGCAAATACGCTTGCGATGGATGACCTTCACAGTGGCGATCACAACCCTACAGTCACGGAAGGTTACCTCATCAAGCGTTGTTTTTCATTTTCGCTCTACTGTTCCACCTCAATCATAAAAGTTATCTTTATCACGGTCGAGGCCAGTAGAACCATTTGGACACTACCATGACGCCGATGTTGCCAATTTGACCCCTCGACGGATCGCTCCAGAGCATCACCGTAGTGCCACTATCGCGGCGCAGCAGTACTCATATCTGTCTGCCATCAGCATGATCTCACGTGCCGAAGAAACTTCCGCGCCATCTGTGGGAGGGCGGACGACTGCACCGGGCAGGCCTCTTAGCCACTATATCATTGGCTGTCATTGTACCTGGACCCATGTCACCGACAACGATCACATCTACCGCAGTTTTCTCAGGTGCAGCATTTCCTGGATGCCCTCTGGAGCGCCACACCGACGCTAACACCAGTGCATTTGCGAACATCCAGGCTCAGCTTTCTGCCCTCTCTGATGCTTCTACCGCAGTCCGGTGAATTCACTCAACTACACCAAAGCTTAGAGGAGCTTGGCTCTCAACCAACAAGCGCCTTGCGGCACTTAAAACCAGACAAAGGGCCACCACCAGAAACTTCGCGTACGCCACAAGAAAACTCGCGTTTAAGAGAGCAAACGAGGACAAGGAAATCATTGAATCTATCCAGCGAAAGCGTTATGGAATTGAAACGGAGATCCAAGACTACCTCATACCACAACTGCAAACTCAGGAAAACGATGACCGCCAACAGTGGCTGAGCACCCTCTAAGCATCAGTATCTGCTATAATACAGCATCACAACCAGGTAGACACTAATATCAACAATCGTCTCATTCACCTGCAATGCGGACACCAGAAACTCGATGAAGGCTGCATCCTAATCAGGAACTACCCGACAAGGAAAGCCTGCTTGGTGTAGGACCGTTACATCTACTTCACAATCGTCGGTAACTCCTCCACCTAAGCACTCACGCACGCACAAGAAAAAATAATAAAGTATTATCACCCTCACTTCCTTACCACACACCCTCCTACCTACTATCCACGTGCCAGTTCCCTGCCCTGGCCAAAACTTCTGTACCCGTTCCCACCATATTCGCGGGAACTCTTCATTCTCTCCCTCCTGATTAACGCTAGTGCGTTTAGCGGAACTCCACTAATCCACGTCCTACTTTCTAGCCTACTTCTGCCTAAAAAAGAAGAATATCACTTAGTAGCATTTGCCTTACAACAGGTGTGCTACGCAATACATCAAATAGAATAAAAATTGCATTGTATCACTCAGAAATGCACTACTGGCAGTAGAGGGGTTTCTAGTGGACATATATCGTCCTTTTCAGAGCGCAGGGACCCCCACATTATTGATCATCGCACGACATGCACCATCGTCTGCAACGGTTTTTTTCCCTCAACGGCGTAAAAAACGTAATTGAGTTGAGGTGGCATAACTAAATAACATGGTGAAGAAGGCAGCCGGGAAACACCGCAGGGTCGCCAGCGCAGCAGCCTCAGCCACCGATATGCACCGCAGCTCCAATCTCAGCCACGAGAGGCATATCTCGTGCGGCCACCAGCGGGCCAGAGACAATCACCTAAGCTACACCATTGCCATCGTCAACACCACCGCACCATCTCTGACCAGTCAAAACCACACTTCACCCGGAACCACAGCCAATTCATGGCACTAAACCTGCGCTGTCAACACAACGACACAGTGCAGTTATACTCGGAGTTCCTTGGGATCCAGCAATACGCTACATCATCACAGCTCACCTCCAGTGGCCTTCAGCAATGAGAGCTACCAGGATACACACTTCTAAAGGACCTTCTCAGCTTTTCCGGATAGAGGTGACTGATATGGTCAACTTTGAAATTACCTTAAGAACGAGGTTACCGTTCTTAGAGAGGATCCTGGGAATTGAGGCTAGCCAAACGGAATGGTGACAGCCATACGAACACTACTGTGCCTTTGGTCATGACGCCGCATCCTGTGCCAGCTGCAATTTTATCGGCCATTTTAAGGGTCAAGCACAAAGCCCGCTGTATCGAAGATGCCGATATACATCACAACCAGCACCAGCTACCAAAACACCTCTTCTAGAACCACCCCAGTTGCCGCAGCACCACTTCTTGATCCATTATGGACCACCACTGCAGCGCCACCTTCAGCAACATAGACCTGAGCAGACCGCACCTTGTGAGAAGCCGTTCAAGAGTACCACCCGGAGGCCCTGAACATCAGCGCGTACCTGGCTTCCATAGCGGACACAATCACACCTGTCACTACTGCCACAACTGCACAGCTTTCCGAGATCGCCAGATTACATTTCAATGAAGCTCAAGCCCAGGACCTGCATGCCATCAGCGTCCTCACAGCATAGGTTCGCCGAAACCTGCCTGATGCAGTTCAACACCACCGTCTCCACACTGGGGACCATGGCTGAAATCCTCACTCATCTCCAACGCAACAAACCACCGCCGGTTCCGATAGGCACCCCTGAGGAGCTCCGGCATATAGACCATTATTGACACACTACTCCAGCCACTTCAAACTAATAACTTTCTGGGAAGAGACAACACAGCTCGGCAGATCAAGGAGTCAACGGTTCAAGGAAGTTAGGCAGTCCCTTCAACGCATATGACGCTAACGTCATTAGCTCATTATACCCGAAAATGTCACGTGTACAGTACATTTTAGCTCAATAAAGCAGCTTCATCTATACTCTTTCCTACACCCTTTTCTACTTCCTAGGACTACGTTACCTTCATCCATTCCCGCCATAGCAGTGCCCTACATCTCCTTCGTACACTAACGGAAGTGCCTTAGGTACTTCGCAAAGCCACCCTCTTCTTCCTTCTCCATTCCTTCCCACAATGTTCTCTCCTCACCTAACCCCCCCCCCCACAAGAAAAAAGATTATCAATTGAGTTCTGTCAGTTATATGGGACGGAAGTAGCAGGTTGCCAAGAGTAAAACTGCAATATGCGCTGGCTATACGTTTTGCATTGCGGATGAACATAACTTAAAAGTGTATATTATTCTGTGTGTCACGTACTATCTGCCCATCAGAAGACGAGCTGGAGGAATGAGCTACTAAACATCCTCATCATGTTTATGCACCTAGTGATTCACGTATCAGTGTTGCCATCTAAAGTTAGTCAAAATTCGCTAAATCCTGAAATAAAGGTTATTGAAATCGCAAAATAAAAATAAACGCTATAATTAATTCAAAGATATTTGTAGAGTATTTAATAATTTCAAAATAATATTTCACTTCTGTAATCAGAAGAAAAATAATTAATTTTCCAGTGGAAGGATGTACTACAGCGGTGTCAAGGTCGTAGCGCATAGACCTGTGTTACGTGGTTTCGCGGGCCCAGTGTGGTTTTAAGTGAATAGAGGTGGTCAAACAGTAAGGGTTGGCAAAATTGACGTTGCGGTCTATGCACAACATTTGGCTATGTGTCTTCGCAGGCTACCGTGCTGGAGTATACTGATGCATACATAGGAGTGAATAAGGACCAGTTGTGTTTAATAAATGAAAACACATTATGCTATCACAGAACAAAAATTCTCAGCTTTCTCCATAACACAATAAAATATAACCTGGATGCTGTGATCTTCATTAATAGCTTATCAAGTCAGAATATAACACTAAATTACAGCTTAATCTAATTGTAATAGAAAAAATATTATAGTGCAGCAAATCTCAAGTTGCAATGTCGTGGCATTCGCTTGTAGAATGTTTTTT
The DNA here is from genome assembly GCA_030765045.1 of Tenodera sinensis. Classification (NCBI taxonomy): domain Eukaryota; kingdom Metazoa; phylum Arthropoda; class Insecta; order Mantodea; family Mantidae; genus Tenodera; species Tenodera sinensis. The sequence continues at coordinate 91,112,970 of CM060962.1, read as the reverse complement.
CCATACCAACTTATTTATATCTAGTGATATAGTACTAGAACAGGCAAGTTTAATGGTAGCCACCATATTCTTATCAGATTATTTAGTCCTTAATCTTGGCTTTGTTGGCTTCATGAAAGAAAAAACAACTGTTCACATGTGGAAGTGCTGGAGAAACATTGTCATAATTCGCGCTGCAAATTTGCGAATATTCGGATAATGTACCCTACTCAAAGATTTGTAAAAAGCAATTACATCCAGGTCATTGTACGCATGCTTTAATAGCGTTATAATTCTTTGCAGCGATCATACTTACTGTTAGTTGTCTTTTGTATATTCTTTCTTAAAACCCAGACCCACTGCTTAGCTACAGCTATGTGTTCCGCGTGCTCTAGTGGCGCATACGTGCTATCTGGCGCACATGCGCTCCGGTGTACTAGATGCTCACATGACCTTGTGTACGCTAATATTGTACCTATTTTACGCCCTACGTTTTGTGGGATTTCGAACGAGCATTTCGTAAAAGCCTTACAGTATTTCTGCTATACTGCAAACCCATCTGCCGCAGTTATAGAATTTAACCTGATTCTTTAGGTTTGACAATGTTCAACCGACTAAAAAGCCTTTCTACTTTCGCATTGCAATGGTAGAGACGAAATTGCGATTGCCAATCTACTTGTATAAACAGCCAGCGTATCTTTGTAACTGTCTTCCTGTAGTATCCAGAACTCTACTGCGCTGGAAAATTCTTTTTCTTTTGTAAGATTTAAATAACGCCACTGATTCTCTATTTCACTTATCAGAAAAGGGATTCAACTGCAGCACTTCTCAAAGAAAATAATTTTTAGAGTCTAATAATTATATTTTATATTTAAAAACTCAATTACTCCTCAGATAGCAAATGAACCAAGCCAAAAAAGAAGAAGAAAAAAAAAAGCGAATGCTCAAGAATTGTCTCCAAGTATCATCTAAAATTGTCAGAAAAATCACTAGTCGCTACCTTTCAAATTCTGTCCCTGTATGACTTCAAAGAACTCCAGATCAAGCGACAAGTTGCCAGCGTTGGTAACACTGTCACATACAAACATTTCGTGGTAAACAAGTCGACTGCATGAGCAAATTATCATTTCAAACTCCCTCTCTTACGCTATGCCCCAGTTACCTTCTTCTGGTGGACAGAGAGTATGGGTATAGAAAGTATATAGAACATTATTCCGTAACAGATTTCCACACAGGTTTCTATATAAGTTTCCGGGGGTTAAAACACCTTAATATGATAGCCATCCGTAACCTAGAAATGAAGTCGAGCCTACAGATTGCTTGGGACAAAAAACGAGATCACTAATGCCGCTCTGTTAGAAACTTCAAGAGAACCAAACTTTTTTCGAGATGCAATGAATGTTTTCATATGCAGGTTCACAGTTTTCAACGTAATATTGCAATGCACACAAGACATGAAAGTTTACATAGTTTTATGTGTGAATTTGAGTTTTGTAGACCATGACTTGTCGGCTACTTATAAGTTATCCGGACGGTGACCGCAGCCTCTACCGCCCAGTCCAAGGTCACTGGGCATTCACTAAAAACTTAAGGTTAAGCATTCATCGTCGTGCAGAATCCCCTAGCCCTTGTGTATCTATTACATAACCACCTTAACTTAAAGGTTCACTTAAAGGGAAAATGGGTGATACCATTAAGAATTTAAATTTTAAGCCACTCCCTTAGTTCCAACTCAAGGGCTTCTGGGATACAATTTTGATGCATTACTAGGGATTTCTAAACTAACTACATACAACTTCTGGCAACTTCAGGTCAGGGTTGAAATTTTGGACGTTATTTTTTTTTTATACAATACTAATGCGTAACCCTAAATCTATGTTTAGTAATTTTAAACCCATGGTCATGCCTATCAGCATATGGCCAAGAACGATTAACTGTATTTGACACAACACAGCTAGAAATCAAATTCTAGCTTGACAAATGGAATGTTTTCAAGTAAGACAATAATCTACGGGTTGCATAGATACGAAACAATAGGGTTAGCTGATTCAACTGGTATGTATAAAATTACTTTTCCCAAACATAATGTATTAATGTTTTGGGACACTTCATAATTTTAACATTAAAATGACTGCTCTGCTGATAAGTTATATACTTGTCAATGATCCTATATAACATTTTTGCACTCTATCTTATGCATTTTAAAAACAAAACAAACGTTACTTTGCTTTTAAAGAATTTTGACTAACAAGCCAAAACTGTTAAGCCGACACGAATGAAGCTTGAAGATGTTCAAATCAATAATAAGGATTTGCCGTGTACAAATGTTAAGCTTCAAAACTTGTTAAAAATAGCAAGTCCACCTAGTTCCCCACTTATTGATAGTTTGACAGGAATTTACGCCAGGGATTTCGTTTACGTCACTTGGTGGCATTCCTTTTTCTTCCTTCAATATGTCTCTTTTGGGTAGCCAGTAGTTACTATGACGTAACCGATCGCTCCGCGGTAATGTGTAAGGCTGCCATTCTGAAGGTTCCGAGTTTGATTTCCGTCGACCACCCACTCTGACCTTGGGTTTTTCGTGGTTTTCCCTAGTCGATAGGCGAATACTAGTGTGGTTTATAATTTACCACGATTTCCTTTCTTACATTTCCCTTTCACTCCGTTTCCTTCCCATCTATCAGGTGTGCTTCCAGGTTTCAAGAAGCATGGCGGTGCCGGACAGATGGTGTAAATACTCAAATGAATGAGTACTGCCCGCAGACGCTAGAAGTCTGAATGGTCGAACCTCGAGGCAGCTTCACTAGTGGGGTATTCGAGGGTGGAACATTTAGGGACTTCCGCGCAACTCTGTGGCCTGTCTGCCTGCATCCTGTAGCTTCCTGTGGTTCCTTCTTTTCATCGTTTTCTCCTGAGGGGTGCCATCCACAATAGATCCACGTGGGTTGCAGTGATCAAGGTGTCCCCCAGCGCTGTATAACTTATGCTTTACTATGAGAACGCTAAATACTTCAAGACATTAAGTATCTCTACATTTTTAAAAGTAAGTCTGTTTCTATTAGGAGAAAGAATGTGTTTGTAGATGCTAAAGCTTCTTTTGACATCCACAGAAACAAGTGGGGCAAATCTTGTATTCACTCGGAATGGCAATTCCACATATGTGACGAAGTCTTCAATGTCCGGATTCTTCTGAAGACTAAACTCGAGTTTGCCTTTGGTAAAGCCATCTAACTGCTCCCTTACAGAAGTAAAACTATCCCACTGTTTCTCCTTTCCCAAACCTTGTTCTTCTAATAGTTTAATAGCTGCAGTCAGGTACCTGTAACTATGGACGCGATATAGTTCTGTATGCAAATTATGCATTTTCTATGGTAGCTGAAGTTGCTGTGCCTTGGAAATTGCACCTGCGTCGGCTGGATCCAAAGAAAGCACAAGCTCTTTAATTTTGTCAAAATTCTCACACAACATAGCAGCACACTCGACCCAACGTCGACAGCGTCGTTCAACAACAGCAACAACAAAAAAGCGACAATTACCAGAATATTCTCATTCATGCTGGAACTGCAGTCTCAGCGATTTCTAGTAGCTTCGAGCAGAACCCAGAGTCAATTCTTGGAACTACGCGTATACGGTTACTGCTGCCTCTGCATGACCTTGGAATCCGCGCGAACAGATGACGTCTTTCACAATAATAAAACCACATTCAGAAACAGTGGGATTCTGGTGAAATTAAAAGGATAGAATGATACACAATGACAATGAGTAATTGTCAGTTGCATTATTGCGGCCTGCTTTATAGCGGTAAAGCAAGAGAAAGAGGATTTGTCGTACACAATTATTTTCCATCGTTGTAGGTGTGCTTTAACTCCCGTACAGCGTTTACTGAAAGAGTTAGGCTTACTCTTCACATGTTCACAGCAAGCTGAGATATTAATGAAAAGTTAAATATTTTATATTGATTAAAATCATATAGAGTAAAATGCAACGCAACTCAAAAGAAAAAAGGGGAATGGTTGGAGGAAAAAGGGATAAAGGTATCCTAAAAGGGAAAAAGGTGCATGATAAAGTGGCTCTTTTGGAAACTAGAAATAAAACGACACTGTGGAATCTTTCCGAAGAGCTTAAATTTACCCTAAGAAAAAAGGTGGGTACCTAAAAATCCTAGCGCTACTAAACATGAATTTGATGGCTGTAAAGGAATGGAATTCCTAGAAGGTTGTAGACATTTGGAGCCTTAATTCAGATGCTTTTAATAACCAGTATTGATATAGTATAATGAATGGCGAACTTCGAAATGTGTATCGTAGGACGGCCGATGCAGGAGCCACCACAGCAGAGGGTATGGTCTTTACCAGTTCGTTCCCTTCTCCGGGCTGGTACAACTAGCCCTACACAGACTTATACAAGGGTATCCCATTGGTGGACTAGAGACCCGACCGCTTCGTTTCTGGGGACGGAGTTATCAGGAAATTCCTTTTCCTTGCCGTGTAGCGCCGAGACGCCTATAGCGTTGCAGCACTGAAAAAACCAAGCGGGTTAAGGGTGAAGTGAAATGGAGGGAGAGGAAATTCGTGGGATAAAAGGAACCTTCGCAACATTCTCCTGACAAGCCGGGGAAACCCTCACAAAAACCCATGGGAGAGGAAGACGGCCGCGGTGATCAAACCGCTAACTCCCGAATAGCACAAGTGACATGCGCTTCCGGCTACACCAGCTCGGTCGGTTAGCTGTAATTAAAGGTACATGAGCATTTCATGCTTCGTCCTAGATTTTTTCAAATTTTTTCCGTGCTTCTTCAACATATGCACTTTCATAAGCAACGTCTCCGATTTCAAGTTCATTTTTAAATAGTAAATCTCTATTCTCGTCCATGTTGTTACTTTTAAAGCACCCCCTTTGAGTCCCGACATCAACATTAAATAATTGATTCAAGTCCTTTTAAACTACAATGTTTTACTGAGCTATCATATCAGTTGTAGCTGTTGATCCGGCAGCATCGCGTTAAGCAAGTCCGAGGTGACAGTGGGTAAGTTTTTCAAAAAAGCTTTTTATTTGTAATTCATTCAAAATAATAAAACATATGAATGTGCAAAAAAAAAAAAAAAAAAAAAAAAAAACGTGCAGTAGTTACATGTGTGTGAATCCATAAAGAATCTTGCAAATACAAAAGACTCGACTTTGCTTAGTCCTTTCAATGTTTTCCTCCATTCCATAACAACGCACTGCACACGCTCATATCGTAATATACTATTTCTTTGCCTATTCGCAAGGAGAGGATATGGATTAACTGTACGACTTCTGAATAAAAACTTAACATGTTGCCCGGAATCTTAGTACAAAGAGAGCGAGTATATGCTCTATATTCGAGTGTTAAAATGAGGCGCAATAATTACCTTCAATACCTATGTAATTATGACCCTTCATTATGTTTCGAGTTCTTACTACTGAACACCAATGGAGTTTTATCCAGAATGAAAGTCAGCCTTTGAGTGTCATGAAGCTGCCATAAAAGATGCAAAACGATGGCTACAGTTTAATTTCTTTTGCTGCAAAACCCTTTGGTAAAAAAACCTAACCCCTATGTTTCGTTAATTAATTTATGCATAAGTGTGTCAAACAGTAATGATTACATTGTCCCTTGCCCTTTGGTGCCTTTTACATCATACTTCAAGGGCATTAATACTCTTGGCCTTCAGACTAGTGCGCCATGATTTCCAAACACTCAATGGGCATTTCACAGTTAACAAAATATTCCTGTAGGTCTTCTGTATCCTTCTCAGTTTAACAATACTTTAACATTTGTGTTAGATGCTGTAAATGCAAAGGAAACGAATCTATTTATAGACTTTTTCTGTCAATAACAAACTCACACATATGTATGTTTTAATCACCTAAAGGATGACCCTTCTAAAAATGTTATGTTACTCAATGTACTTTTAGCTCAGAAATGACTTTAAATTAAGGAGCGTTGAGTTACAACATACATCCAAATGCTTTTTCTTAGTTAAAATCTCTAGATGAAAAGAAACAAAGGAGACTGGAAAGCTTGTAAGCGAGTGCATTAAATGATGAACTCATTATTGGGGGAAAGTGTAAACTTGCAAATGTAACATTAAAAAGGCGAAAAACATCTCAAAAGTATCTATCAAATAAATTGTACATTTTAATGCTCTTTAAGTTTTTTCTGTCTTGAGTTTGTCTCTATCTCTTATGACTTCCTAATAATGCAAAATTAGTAAAAACAGGTAGGTGTATTTTGGACTTCAAGAGCTATTTATAGACAATTTAAAATGCATATTTTATTAGTTATGCAACGAGGCTATGAAACATGTGGTGTATAAATCAAGATCCTTAGAGCCATTTATGACAAAATTAAAAATACCGCAACATGTTATATGTAAAAGGTAGTTTGTGTGAAGGGATTTTCAAGAAAAAATTCGTGTTGCATCTTTGAAAGATTATCCAACTTTTCCAGTTTGAATTGTGTTGTTTTCACGCACACAAATACACACACAAAACCATTTTTCTAAGGCTGCTCTTTTCCCTTCTTATTGTAATAGACAAGTGCATCCTGCTTTTCCTTGGAATACAAATTCTTCCTCTATCTACTTTAGTTAGTTGTTGGGAAAGGAAACATAAAGAAATCACTAATTCGGAGTGGATCGGAACGCTGCGTGGTTGCAGTCACACAATTCCAAAATTACAGGCTATACCGCGAATATTCGAGTATATTATAATTATATGACACACAACATACTGTATGAAGGGCTCAATGAGAAAAAACTCGAGTTTAACCTTATTTAAACACTCATAACCAAAACTATTAGGTATTTCGAGGTGTTTTCTTGGTCTTTCATATAATAGTGGGATACACGTGCTGTAAACTGACTAAAAGAGGATTAGGCAGTCGTGCTCGCCTATTCTTGGAATGGGGCGAAGAGTTACGACTTGACGCAAATGAATCCGTCTCAAGGTGAAATAAACTTAAGACACTATAATATAGAAGATGACTATCCGGGCTTGTGGTCCGTGATCCAGTGGAAATTCTCCTTCCAGACGTTTCGTTTCAAGCTGCGTCGAACATCCTCAGTGGTGTGACCGTAGTACTCTGGTATCTCGCCGACGACTAAACCGTTTGGTTTCACAGGATTTACCCACTTAGCATGTGTGGGCATTTGACTGTTGGTCCACTAGGCCACGGCACACAAGCCCGGATAATCATGTTCTATTTTATGACACCAGCCATAGAAGCCTACGCAATTTTATTAAGACACTATATTTAACAACCGGTAGATCCGTGTTTCAGATCCCGGTCATGGCATTCAATTTTTAAGTCTCACTCTATCCTTTACAATTACGTCCTACACACGGCTAGTGTGGAAAAACATTAATTACTTTAAAAATATATATCAAAACATGTCAGTAATGACAATATGCTACTGTATAAAGAGACATATATTAAAATATTAAATTAGTTTAAAATTATCAAAAGATAAAGCAAAATATCACAAATATGAAATACAATTTTAATGCCAAAGTCTATCACGTAGGTATGTCGTTGGGCCAAGGGGTGTATCTTTATTTTGAAAACAAGTAAGGGTTTTTGGGTTATTTTTGGCCACATAACGAGTCAAATGCAATACATCGGCATGAGTTTACTGTCCATCAACGTTTTGAAAACAAAGAAAGAAAAAATAAATCAGTGGTTAATTCGGTTAGACTGAAACATTTTTACACTAAACAATAAGTGGACTTATAATATTTTCTGACTAAAGATTACACCTTTGTTACTGGGTTTCTTATGTAGAATGGAAGGGATCTCTCCACACAAATGATTTATAGGAATCACAATTTTTATAAAACATATTTTGGTTGAGCAACATCTGTTGATATTCCTGCTATTACTTTCATGAATTCGACAAATGTTTTAGAGAGTGGAGTACGATGGAAATTTTTCTGGCAGTAAATTGAACTTTTTAGAACGGCATTTAAAAACGTCGCTCAAACTTCAGTAAATTTTTCCTTCAAAACTAACCTACAACTTATAACAGTTTTAGTCTAAGTCCATCCCGTACACAGATGAAAAATGAGGGTTAAACAAAAAACAACAAGAAAATGAATGAGCAGAAATAAAATAAACTAAAAGGAGGACGAAAAAAAAACCCATACCTCTACCTCAAACTTTCGTTCATATGAAAACGCTTTCCTTAAATTTGATTTTGTCAGAATTGGAAGTAGCGATTTTCATTAAAATTCCATAAATTTAAGATACATGTATATCAAATAATATGTATGTCTTGAATTTCCTAAGCAAAGCCACAGAAGCCCTCATCAGTCAGAAAGAATCTCGTATAATTTGTCTTGTTCTGCCTTCGTGGATTTAGGCCTTTTACCTGTTTCCACATCCAGAAATGGAATCTCTTCATCTGGTGAATGGACGTCCCACTCTTCTTCTACCTTTTGGTTGGTATTGAAGCAAAATCAGTGGTAATCTGTGTTGTGGCATTCTTTCTATATGTTTTAACCAGTTTGTTCTTTGTATAACTGGAAAACCGTAAGTTACAGACCAAAATAAACTGCACAAAATCTGTAGTCCTCTTTAAAACACAGTTTATTTCATGTAACGTTCTTGTGGCTCAGCCATTCCTTACATAGCGGTTGTTGTTGGTTTGAAGTTCACAGTATTACATCACCTTTCATCATTCACATTTTTCTAGCGATGCCATCGAAAGCGTATAGAATTTCGTTGCTAGCATATTGCAACCCGCTTTTGAAGATTTGTCTATCGCTTAAGTCACCCATGTACTTCTTGTACCAGGTGGCCCAACTTATCCGTCTTGCAGTATATCTCAGTTGCAGAGCGCCACCGGGCAATTCCTATGAAGTGAACGCCCGTGGCGTGAGCGAACTTCGATCTACTTATCAGCAAAGAGGAGCTAAGTGAGGCAATTCCCAGGTTGAACTAGCGTGTGTAATCTGATATAATAGACAAGAAGAGTATAAACAACCGTGAAGGTCTTAGAATGTCTGCCACTTTGCTTACAGAATGAAATTCACTCGCGCCACCGGCGTCCGCTTGATAGGAATTGTCCCGTTCCGTTCTAAAACTGTTTTAAGGCACGGAGAGATGTCTACTTATGGCAAAGACGGATGAGTTGGGCCACCTGGTATACATCTTTAAGAAAATGTGTACTCAAAGTTTATCTCGGTTAACACGCAGCAGATCAGAATACACGTTTGTGCAAGAATAGCTTGTGGCAGCTATATACAAGTAAACGATACTGCGTAGAGAAACTGTTATGAGATGTAACACACCCTGATTTTCTTATTTCAGGTGATATTACTTCCTAAAATAATGACAGATGAATCTAACTAACTCGTACATTGTGAAACAACGGATGGTTACTGTTCTCATGAGCAACAACGCACAGGGGCAACATTGAGATAGATCCAAAATTATTTCAGCATTACCCTCAACTTAGTAACTAAGTTAAGAGAATATCTCATTAATTTGTTCAGAGACAAGTGGAAGGAGGATAGTGAACCAGCTACCTGAAGTCCTGGTTTAGCTTTCTGTGATAATTTACTATGGAGGTATATTAAACCAGAAGCCTTCAACAAGCAGTTCAGATGCATTTACCTCCATGTTACACAGGATTTGAGATCGCTCATGGAAGCGAATAATTCTGCGCCATGAACATAGCGATGAGCATACAGTCCTCTGATTTGAGAGTGGACGTCCTCTCATGACACATGCAGTTAACCCTTTCAGTACTGAGTGATTTTGCTACTTATGCCGTTCTTCCTCTAATTCGAAACCGGTTTAGATTAGGCGGTCTGGGACACCTTCAGCCTGCTGGCTTGAATAGCCATGATCGTTGAGGCAACACGTAGTGCACTGGCCACGCACTCAAAGCCTGAGGTCATGAGTTCGAGTCTCGGCAACCGCAGTCAAATGTGCCTGTGGTAAAGGACGGGGAGGGCCCACGTAAAATGATCGGTGTGATGGCACGCGTGCATAATGACGGGGTATCATTTGACTGCGGTTGCATGGATTTTGCATCTTTTCTTTAAAGAAAAACACTACAATATAAATTGTAAATACGTCTCAAATCTCAATACGTCTCAAATACGTAAGTTTAATTGGTGACAGACAGTATAACAAGAATATAGCATAAAACAACTAAAACTAGTAGAAATAGGAAAAAATGCCTATGTCCATGATCATGGACACCGGAACTGAAAGTGTTAAGATGGCATTTCACAGAGTGGGATAAAGGGATCTTTGTTACACTCTGTAGAATCCAAGAAAAGGACATCTCATAACACCAGCAGCCTTAATGATGATAACGACCATGATGATATGAAATGATTGATTTCTCTTGAAGCTGCACGTAGGCCCCTATAGTCCTTTAGGCCGCTTTAAACTGGTTTTTCAATCAAATCAAGTGTTTCCGATGAAACGGACCACGTCCTTGATATTTGCCCTACTTATATCGTCTAGTTCCGAGAAAAAGGAGCCTAAGAATACATACCTATGCACAGTAAGGTCTTCGCCTTAGTATGTGCTAGGAAGTTTCATTTTCCCTTCCAAGTTTCCTGCATAAATATATTGTACAAGTCGCATTATATGCAGATGATAACCCAGTGTGTTATGGCTGAAAGATATACAACTCCTCTGAGTTTTGATGTATTAAACTGAAAGAATCTTACTCTGTTTACCACCTGGATCCGAAATTAATTCATGGGCTCGCCAGGCAATAGTGTGTTTCTTCCAACATTCAAGGTGAGCTCTACTTGATAGTTGGATTATCTCATACTTGGTACTTCTGGGAGGTGGCCACAAAAGTGGTCGGATCCATTGTGAACATGTCTCTAATACCTCTGCGTGCTGGGGGGTTCAAACATTAAGGACCGAAGAGCTGGCAGAGCCTATGCAACGTTCTTTGGAACTGCCGAAACTAATTTGTAAGTGGTTTTAACTCCTTTAAGGGCTTTAAAGCTATCTGGCTGTGTCAGCAAATATCTACTTCCACTCGTTTGCGTGGAATCTCTGGAATTGTAGTGCACAGGCTAGAATTGTACATATATATCTCAGGTCGATAAAGCAGTGCTATACCTTCCCAGGGCAATTGGAAGCGTCGTTCCAGGGTTGTAGGCCTTAGTACCATATTATCCATCAAACGGGAGTCCGGAATTACGTCTTGCCCCCAGTTCTCCAGGGAAAGAATTTCTCTGGATCTTTCAATTATTCGTGGAAGATGTTACCACCGAGAAAAGCCCTGGCAACCCTTGTTTAGAATATTCAATTTTATATTTTGCTGATCTCTATTCCTAATAGGGAAAAACAGCGTTAGGACTGATGTAATTAGCAGCAAACGTCGTCATATAATGTAGTTCCGATTACGAATATACTTCAAATAACTGCATTTTGAGCGATTGAATCCAAGAGGCTATTAATTAACAAAAGGTATTCCAATATGAGAATTACACAAAAGACTTGCATATTCATTATTCCTTGCATAACAAGGTATCTCAATGCATTAAAGGAACTCGGGCGTGGAGAGTGAATGCACTGGAGTGAGCTCTTCGTATTCTAGTGGAAATTTCCAAATGGCATCATGTTTTTCCTGTTGCGCATACGCCTGTGGGCGAAGAGCAAAACTGGTATAGGCAAAGTGAACCGCCATGCCCTTGTGCACGACATTTGTAGCGAAAAATGTGAGAAAATGTATAAAAGTTACTGTAGTAGAATTCAATCTATTTCTAACCCTCTACGCTTTAGAACTTGAGGGGATTCGCTTATTGCCAAGAGTTGTTGAAAACTTTTAAGTTTTGAATTGTAAATTTGTTTATTTCAGCGGTTTCCAAGATTTCGAAATTAGCTTTATTTTATAAACTCTTCAGTCTCTAAGCAACCTAGGGCTATTACAAATAGGGTTACTTTTGAAAAAAAAAAAAAAAAAAAAAAAGAATGAAGTAGGATATAGGTGGTTTCAATTTAAAGAAAAATACAGAATACGTGACTGAAACAAGAATGTAAGTTGAAATATATAGGCTGCATTGTAATATGTGAGTCTCATCACCGATGGATAGGAGATATCAAAATAAACAGAAAATTTCCATATTAACTTGTGTCCCAATATATAGTTTCAGAATATTGTTATAGAGTTATACCGCTGGACTTATGACCAAACTGAATTCACTAGACAGAACTTTTAATTTTAATTTCTTCTGACGGAAAACTGCTAATTAATAGTCAATATTTCAGCATGAATTTACTTATGAACAGTGACAACTTAATCCTTTCTACAATTTCACAGGAGCATAAGATAACCTAGAGAGAGTTTCTATCAAAGTCTCGACAGCAGTAACAAAAGAGCACAATTTATTCAAAGACAGTTAAGGAGCGTGCTTATTAAAACTGAAGGTTTATTAGTTTACACGCATTAGTAAACAGAATTACTGAAGTGTCTTCGCTGTGAAAATACTTACAATCACATTGAAAATGATTGTAAATTTAATTTGTATACATCCAAGTGATTTGTTTTATTCAATATTCAGTCACAATTGAAATGTTGTATTTGTTCTATAACGATTTTATTAGTGCGCTAAAATGTTACTGTGGCAGCTTTAAGGGATGCTGTTCTCTAAAGGGGGAACGAAAGCAGTTCGCAAAGTACAATTTTACCCTCCCCAAAGAAACAAATAAAGTAAAAGAAGTACTTTGAACTTAAGTGTATCCACCTGCGGTTAGTGAACAACTCAAAAACGAAGTTACGCGTACCAAATTTTCTACTGACGCTTCTATGTATGTAAAGCCAACATTTCCTCCACCCAAATAAACTCTTTAGGCGAAACATTTCAATTTTTCCATAATAGCCGATAAAACGTTTTAAAAATTCCAGGTTTGAAATAATTATATGACGAATAAACTATATAAGTAAGGCTTTCTGTAAACATGCAATGAAGTTCTCAGCTTTCTAGTTTCTTTTGTAAATATGGGAAATTACAAGAAGGATAAAAGTTACCTGCAAGAATGGCACAGATGTAATTAAACTATACATTTTATGACAATTATGTGGCATTAAGAATTTACATAATATTTACTGTCTTTTAAATTCTTCCGTGTTAAGTTGTGCTTTTTGAAGTGTTTAGTGGTCGTTATTTTGTTTATCAGAAGATACAGTGTGTTGAACACATAATTCATTATCGTGTCGAACATACAACCATCTATATGCCCGCCTCGGTAGCGTGATGGTTAGCCTGTCTGCCTCACGTCCAAGAGGTCGCGAGTTCGAATCTCGCTTAGGGTAAGTTAACCGGGTAAGGTTTTTTCCCGAGGTATTCCCTACCCTGAGAAGACGAATGTCGCGTAACTTAGAGCTCCATGGGCCTCGGGCTCATTTGAGCATCATTTCACCCATTTCATTCATTCGTCCGGTATGACACAATGTTGGAGGACGTTAATTTAATTAAAAAACAAAACAAAAAAAAAACATCTATTTTCTTTAACGAACTTCTTATAGGCGCACCATAAGGCCCCCTTGCTCCCCAAAATATCTTCATTTTAATGTTAAGCTTCATAATTTGTTTAACCAGATACATTGAAGTTCACGTTCACATTATTTCACCATGTCTTCGAGGAAAACATAACTGCTGGCTAACTTGCCTTAGAAAAAATTTTAGTAGAGCTTAAAATTAGGCAATGAATATATCATCCAGCGGTTACAATGAGAAGTTTCTAGTGAACATATTGAAAGGGTTTTGGAACAAGGAATAGTGGATGAAATTGATGAAAACTAAATGTTTGTTTAGCTCACGATATATCTTAAGTAAGGACTTCCTGCCATTCAAGTCGAACAGGAATTTCCACATGATGCTCACTAATATTCCTACAAATCCGTATTAATGTGCATCCTATGATTTCACAGCGTATATCAAACTTTAGGTTCAGAAATGTAATTGAATCGCCACCAATATTCATTCCAATTTAAGGTGTATTGCAATGGACCCTTCTCCTCCTCCCTAACACACGAAAACACCTTTAGTGTGTTTTCTGGTGTATTTAGCCATGTTTGGTAATTACTACGTGCTTGTTCAGGCTGAATTTGGTAAGCTTAAAAATTATTAAAAATGAAATACCACGTTCGGGGCTCAAACGATGGATCTTCGGCTTCCCATGCCAATATTCTGCCACCCGGTTACTATAGCGAAATGGCCAAATCCGCATGGAACCCTCTACTGTTTTGTTTATACGGTTAAACTTTCAGGTGATTGCACATATCATATGCTAATTTCGGTATTTCGCTATGGTGCGAGAATGCATCAGCACGGAAACCGAAAAACATCCATGGCTCCATTTCTAGTCATTCACTGAAGTTCTAAAATTTGATTTAAGACCCCAAGTCAAGCCTTGTCTTCTTACTAATAGTTAAATGATCAACTAATGGCGCTCAAGTACTTTAGCCTCATTATTTGGATTTACCAATTCACATGTCAACCAGTTCTGTTGGACCCTGCTAATGGAGTAGAAAGCTCACTTTTAAATCAGCGTGGTAGATTTTAAAATTGATCAGCCTTATTAGAAGGTTAGTTATCACGGATGTAGTGTTTAGACACTGCTCGCACTACTCTAGCCAGGCATAATTATATTCAGCTAACTTTCTGAAATACTAATTATATGTACTTTCAGATTTACAAGTTTCAAACCAAATACAAGAGGTACCTGACAGCACAGAGAACATAGTGCATAATCGCTTGTCTTATACCGTGGCTCATTATAACCATTGAAAATCGTTTAAAGCTTACGGAAGTTCTACACTGATGTAGGAATTCTTTGCCACAACTGGCATCAAAGCAGTTATTACCGTGCATTTTATTAGCATTAATCATGGATGTGGACTGCCCCATGTCGAGGACATTGCCCTGAGTGACTTGGAGGGGATAACTTGGGGTTGTCTTCCTAGAAATATTTCTACGTGAACCGAAGCACGATTCAAATAGCACTAATAGGAGTATTATCATGTCACTCACGCACAACCATGTGAACGATACTTCTGGATAAACATGCACTCATCGTTCTTGCATTTATCTAGCATCATCACCAACAATTATTAATCCATAAGTACTTTTTTTCTTTATAACTAATCTGAACATAAACAAGGTTTACGCAAGTCCAGCGATCACATTGACGGCCTTCCAGGATATCCTTGAGTATGGAGACTGTGACAACAAAAATGCGTCAACCTTTTCCCTTGCAAGATTACGTAGCTGTTCAGGTTACTGTAGTTTCAGACAAACAAAGCAGTTTTAAGACCATCCGCACAAAATATTCTGCTCAAAAATCGTTTAAAATTAATGAGATACCTAGGCATTGGGAATAAAATGACGCGCAAATCCCAAGAATGCAGCTGTGAGCGATAAGTAGTTAAAGAGGTTTATGCATACTCTTTTAAAGTTTGAACTTCTCTTGAATAAATGCTAATACTCCTACTATTTCTATTACTACAATTATTACTACCACCACCACTACTGATACTGTCCTGTCCTGTGGCACTATGGCCCTTTGAGCGTAGTCTTGGCCCACTGCCTGGCCGCTGGATCCCCAGTCTCTGCCCACTACAGCGCAGAGAACTCCCGGCCTGTATATGCGGTCTTCGTAACCGGAGTTGATCGTACAAAGGAACCAGGATGGATGATCAGCCCAAAGCCTAGTGTGAGAGTGAGGAAGTCGATGATATGAAATGATGGCGAAATATGATAGGAAAGGTGATGATGGGGCAATTGGTGGACTGATGGCGGGGGAAACCGGTGAATCCGGAGAAAACCCACCCATGCGTCGGTGTGTCCCCCACACATCCCACATGCAGATGCCTGGAATCGTACCCGGGTCGCTTTGGTGAGAGTCAAGTGGTCTAAACGCTCGGGCACGGCGCACCCATACCACTACTGCCACTACTACTGCCAATACTACTACTACAACAACAACAATAATAATAACAATAATAATAATAGTAATAATAATAATAATAATAATAATAATAATAATAATAATAATAATAATAATAATAATAATAATAATTAATAATAATAATAATAATAATAATAATAATAATAATAATAATAATAATAATAATAATAATAATAATAATAATAATAATAATAATAATAATAATAATAATAATAATAATAATAATAATAATAATAATAATAATAATAATAATAATAATAATAATAATAATAATAATAATAATAATAATAATAATAATAATAATAATAATAATAATAATAATAATAATAATAATAATAATAATAATAATAATAATAATAATAATAATAATAATAATAATAATAATAATAATAATAATAATAATAATAATAATAATAATAATAATAATAATAATAATAATAATAATAATAATAATAATAATAATAATAATAATAATAATAATAATAATAATAATAATAATAATAATAATAATAATAATAATAATAATAATAATAATAATAATAATAATAATAATAATAATAATAATAATAATAATAATAATAATAATAATAATAATAATAATAATAATAATAATAATAATAATAATAATAATAATAATAATAATAATAATATGAAGATTCAGAGCCTAGCAAGCTGACTGTCAGTCTCACGACCATACGTATGTGCATGGCAACTGGTGCTCACTGAGCGCAGCCTACTCACGGCCTTGCACTGATAGCTATTTTAAGCAGGTACAAAAGTGAAGGTCCCTCAAGCTATCCCGTGTACCGCCCAGGTCTAAACTAGAGCGTGACAGCTCTGATTCCCAGCCACGGAACGTTTCGGGTTCGACCCCACCCATCGGCGTGCGGCTTTCAAGCCCGGGTATTCTTAGATTATTCATTTCACTGGACATCTGCTTTAGGTGTTAGGGTTAGCATAAAATATCTTAGGGTCGAGGTACGAGGGCCGTTGAGCAATCTACAATTACCACATACAGATACTACTACTGCTGCTACTTCAGTCACACACACAGACATATATGTGTGTGTGCGTGCGTGTGTGTGTGTTAAGCAGTATATATGTGGTTTTCAAAGTCAGTCTCTAAGAGGTCTGCGTTTCCCTTACGTTTGGTACTGGCTGCAGATTGTTCAACTGCATGCTTCTGTCCCAGTTGCAAAATTGCATTTGTAAGGTAATTAAAACCTTGCCTTGAACTTTCGCGTTATGACTGATTAATTAGTTATGTGAAGCTGGATAGACCTTGTGTTCAGGAAGGACTCTTGAAGATTGATTTCAGTATCGTATATGCCTGAAAGTGGGCCGTGACCTTCCACACAGTCACTTGTATTAACCAATTCCATCCAAGCAGTCATTGGCTCAAGGAGATCCGGACGGCACAGGGTCTATGTCGACAGGCTCATTATGACACATGAACCAATTATTAGCTTCTTCGTTCGCTCATATTTCTCCAGATATTTAGGGCATAATTGGCATGGCTTTCACCTAATTTGCTTATACGTTTTACGTGATGAAAGTGATTTGACTTGTTGATTTTAGAAGTTGTTACATGTTTTGGTAATTATCTATTACAACAGTTCTTCCAATACACCCTATACAAACTTGTTCAAGTACTCGGCAAAACTATCTAGTGGAGGGGATAAGACACCCATTAAATTTGCATTAAGTTTAAATTAATTTAACACGATAAACAAGCATGGAAAGTAATTATAATTAAAACATTGTCGAATTGAATTAGCTTCTAGACGTGCATGTTACATACGTACTTTGGACACAGACGAATTAGTTACTCCTGTAAGTCTGTTTACATCTATTATTTATCCACGTGGCGTCACATATGTTAACATGTGTTATATAGCAAGAAATGAAATGAAAATTAGCAAATCTTTCATCCACATTGTAATCACCCCATTTCATATTTTTGTCTACCTAGAATTCATATCCAGAACAATTTCTCTAACGCTTATCTGTAGTAGGTAGAGGAATTAAAGCCCATTAAAACATTCGATACCGATATTACACCGGAATTGCAAGTTTTGAGGCTCACTGAACTCAGAAAAACACTTTGGGAGAAACTTCTCTCTCTCTCTCTCTCTCTCTCTCTCTCTCTCTCTCTCTCTCTCTCTCTCTCTCGGTGTGTGTGTGTGTGTGTTTGTATGTGTGTGTGTGCGGGCGCGCGTGAATGTAGCGTAGGCTTCGAACTTTACACAGCTATCGCGAAATGAAGATTCGCAAGTTACCTGCCACATGGGCAGAGCGTGACCTCATTGCGCAAGTACAGTGACAGCACAAAACACACTACCTGCTGTACATAGCGTCCTTCGAATGTCTTCACTAGTTCCACATAATAAAGTGTCTGCAGCACGAAAATCAAAATATTCACGCATTGCTGAACATGTACAAAGCTATGGCAGTGAATATTTTACTGCAAATGGACACAGTATTGATTGCAAGTTATGCAACAACTTTACCTACAACATCCGTGCGTCAAGTGTACCTAGCCTCCTTTGTGCAGTCATCATACGACAAACAGACCCTTCCCACTTCCTATAGTCCAAACTCTGAAACCTTTCGTTCCCTGTATGAAGATTCCCTCCCTAGTGTAGCATAACTCAAAAATGGTAGGTCGAAGAAATGCTTAAATTCTTATTTTAATCAGATATTGCTTAGGCATGACAGGCAAAGACTTTCTAGAAATTCTCCCAACCCATGAGCTTTTTCTTAGAAAGGAACTGATTTTTCGTTTTCTCTTAGATAGTTCTAGCGATTTTATTAAAATGCGCATCTAAGAGGTTTTGCATGACTAACACAAGGTATAACTTAACATTTATGTGAATAAACTTAAAGTTCTCTTCATGCCAATTGAATTTTTAATAATTTGGTATAACTAAGAAATCACAACAGATTGACAAAGAGTTATTTCAGTGTGTTTCACTCACAAGACTTTCTGTACTCTTGCACAAACTGTCATCACAAACACCTATTTTTCTATCTAATTCATGTTAATCCAGATAAACATTTGCATAAATTATCTTATTGCTTATTTTTCTTGTAAATGCAATGCCCAGCTTCGGCTCTTGTGTGCAAAGAAGACGAAATTACGTCAAAAAGCAGCACCGCCAACGTACATAATAAAAGCACCATTTCTAACCTCAAATATCACAAAGCTAAAGTAACGTGCTTTCAAATGATAATAATGCTTGAACATCGTAACACAGAACACATGCTGAGCCTACTTATCTTCGGCAAATCTTGTTCTGCTATAACAGAACAATAAATTCTGAGTCGGATGTGCGAGTCAGAGTGACAGTGCTATGACCTGCCTAATACAAGAGATGGGAACCTGGCTTGTGTAACACAGGTACTATATGTTACTTATCTATACCTTCTGTGTCATTTGAACGCTAAAATTAACGTAAATAAGGCAGAGCCACAGATAACTTTAACTTTTTTATTTTTACGCTGGTCATCAAAATGAAATACAGCTTGCCGCTGAGCTATCGAACATAGGATATGGAATAGGAGAGATTTGGGGGGGGGGGGTGTTCGAACTGAAGCCTGAGGTTTACTTAACTTATGCCCACAAGGGGGCACTCCAGGAGGAAGGATGATGTGAGAGAAGACACCGGATGGCTAGATCCAGAATACGGTATAGGAATTGACGAGGTCTCTAGGCTTTCTCAAGTCATCCATACCGGTGACGTTGGCCTTCCAGACAGTGAGCCTCTGGAATTCCGGCGTGAACAGGTTAGTTTTCGTTCACTTTGAAAACGCTTTTCGATCTTTCAGTACGAAGACTCTAGACTTAACTGCATTATCCTGCATTAACTCAGGTTAAATGTTCTCCCTGTTCTCCAACTGCCCTTGAGGGAAATACTTGCAAATTTGAAGGAGGCGATGTTTTCAATGTAAACAGAGAAAAACAGACAGGGACGAAAGAAAAGAGTTTGAAGGTGGTATCTGTGTGGATCTTCAATCACGCCTCTCTAAATCAAACCAGTGTTTTTGCGTACCAAATAATACATACTTTGAAATAAATCGACTTTTCGTAGAACTTTAAAGGAGTGAAAATGTAAAATTTCTACTGAGCTGTGGCTATTTTGGTTTAACAAGGGATAACTGACTTCTTTCAAAGATTTGGGGGATGATATCCATACTTAAAAATAAATGGATGTTTTGAAAGTTTGTGTCACTTGCAAGTTATTTATCAAGAAAATGTCTATGTAAACTCAACAGACTGTATACTTATCTGCGCATTTTTGTATAGTGCTTAACTTCAGCGCTTATTTCATACGGCTCCACAGGTGGTGACATTGGTGATAGCTGAAATGTTAATTGGGAAAGGAAACATGAGAAGGATACGTGCTAGGCTATGTTTAGGGCAGGTCCCTGGCATTTGCCAATTACAAGGGCTGAGGAAAATATGAAAAATACTCTCAGGCTAGGAGATATTTCTGGAGGGATTTAAACAGCAGATCTCCCATTCGGGAGCTCAGAACTTATTTTCAGATGAGTCGGTCCAGCGATCATTGGCCTAGTGCAGGCATGGAGAATAGGGGTGACAGGCATGCAATCGAGGATTCACCCTCTCCACTTACTGGCACGATTTGAAGGACTGACTGTATTGCACCACTGCCTGTAGACCCGTTGGACAATCCGCTTCGACACGCCAACAAATCCAGACACTTCACCCACCGTATGACCATGGGCACGGCCAAACACCATGACCCCTTTCTGTCACTCTGTCACGTCCTTACATTTCCCCATGCTGCACTACACTGAATGCTTGATACACCGCGTCTCAAAGTTTGCACTGACCCTCTGATCATGTAGCGACAGTGGGCGTGCTGTTAACCACACGACTGGACCACAGCACCATCTGTCGAGTCGTAAAGATTTATCGCTGATTTCTACAGAGGGTGATTAATTTTTTGTACAGTGAGCTTATATCAAGGCCGACGAACGTTACTCAGCAGCTGTGAACACATTCTTCTACTTCTACTGTCTTCGTGACCACGGAAGTGAAAAAGCGGCGGAAACATACCGAAACCCGGTTCTAGTTAAGGCGTGATACTGTAATTATGGACGAAGGGACTCTTCTCTTTACACCTGTGGAGTAAAGGTCAGGGGCCAAGAACGATGGGTCCAGCTGTGCTTTAAAATTACACTCCTTCATTCCTTTGTCAAAAACTGAAGCTTTAGTTAAACAATTTTCTTTCGAAGAAGGAGGTAAAGCTATGTGTTGTATGGAAACATTAGTTTAAAATGCATATTTTAAAAACATTTTGAAGATGCTAATAGTGTACATATAATAGTGTCAGCTAGCCGTGTTCTCCTTACTGTACTGTTGTAACGCTCATGGAACCTTAAGCAGTGGACTGTTGCCGTAATGGAAGGTGGCAATAATTGTGAAAGGTTACGGTAGCCGCACCGCTGCCACGCGACTCCGCTGCACTGATTTGCAAAGTTAATTACAACTGAACTATTAGAGATTCCATTCTGATTTTTTCTGAGAGCATTGAATAAACTTCATTGTATTTTTAGTTTTTTTACAGATTTTTAAATAGTCGAGTTTATGTTATTATCTAACTTTAATCGTATAAAATATAATATTAATAATAATTAATAAAATTTTCTAATAAATACCTCACGAAATACTGCAATTTATCTTTAATTTTAGCCAAAGATCAAGTAATTTGCTTCGTTACAATCGGAGGTACGATTGATCGAAGAGTGAGGAGCGCGCGATTTTTGGGACATTTCAAAAATTAATATCTGCCAAAATAATTTTTTTTATACAAAACGAAGAAACACGGGTCAAATATATTTTGTTCCAAAACACCCCAAAAAATTTCAAGAAAATCTGAGAGATCAAGGTCATTTTTTGCCATATTTTGTTCGATTTGACGTGGAATGACTCATATACTAATGTGCTCAGTTTACTACAGGGGCTTTCAATTTTACAGCCTATTATAGAAATGTTTCACTTTTCTTAAGAGAACTAGCAGAGATGTATTACGTTTATGACACTGCTTGGGGAAATACGAAAGGGACAGAGACCTTTATGCTGGGCTTTACACAAGAAGACATTTGGCTCATCACAACACCTTAACACCTTTACTGCTGTACATCAACCATTGTGAGAAATAGGAACTTTCAAAGAACAAGCGCATCGCTCCAACTACAAAGAAATTACAGAATAGTGAGTATAGAAGAGGAGGTTATTGACCGGGTCCATAATTCTCCGTCCACAGCACAAGAGCAATAGCGGATGTCATGCATATAAACCAGTCCTGGGATACTAGATTTCTGCACGAACAGCAATTACATCCCTATCATTTCACCTGAGTTCAAGCACTGGGGTCAGATGACATTTCACCCCTACTATAGTTTATCCAGTGGTTTCTTCCGAAACGCACTGACCAACCGAGCTTTCCTACAACCTTATGGTGCATGGACAAGGAGTTCCGTGATTGTGTTGCCATCATTATTACTGGTAATTCCAGAATGATATTGGAACGCCGTGCTGGGGACGCCCTGGATGTTGTTCACCGGAAATGCACGGAGCGCAAGTTGGCAGTCTCCCCTGCAAAGACTAAGTATGTACTTCTAAGAGACAAGCTATAAAGAGATCCATCTATATCCCCTAATGGCATAAAACACAAAGGCGTGATCATATCAGACATCTGGGCGTAAACTTAGAAGAAGGCCTGCTTAGGCAACACATAATGGAAACAGCGGGGAAGGCACTTGCCCTCACGGGTAAACTTGTGCGCCTAGCAAGCAACTTTGGAACAGTCTATTATACAGCTATTCCTCTGTACAATAACGTCATCTTGACCTCAGTGATGGCTCATGCGGCAAAAGCCTGCGCACACAGGCTGTACTTAGTCACTGTGAAACGAAAAGTGCGCCGCCTTCAAAGAAAGTTGCTCATTTGTTTAACTGGGGCTTTTTCAACTACTCCAACAGATGTCCTGTTGGTTACCTTGGGTATCCTGCTACTTGACCTGGAAATTAGAAGGCGAGCTGCCTACTACTGGCTCCACCATCAGCACCCGGTGCGAGCTGCGCAAATTGCAGGAGATCCCGTGGAGGATGAACTACATATTAGAGAGCATCTCATAAGTGAGTGCCAAGACGAATGGGAAGTGAGCAGCACGGGTAGAAGAACTTATGACATTTTCCCGAATATTGACGAGATACTTTGTATGAGGTACTTTAAGCCCTCAAAAGGATTAATTCATTACATTACGGGCCATGGACCCTATGGCACATACCTCATGCGATTTGGACAAAGGGAGAATAACAGCTGTTGTGATGCAGTGGATACTCCCGAACATGTACTATGGGAATACCCACTGTGGACTAATCACAGAACAACGGCCCTCTCATACCTACAGAATAGAGCAATTCTTCTACAAATTGCAATACAAGTATATAAGATAGGCATCAGATTAATAAATAGGTGCCCTCTAGTATATGGCAGCACAAGCTAGGGGGCCACTTTCACTTTCACTTTAGGAATACGCCAGTTAATGTTGTTCCAAGGCGATAGCACACCTGCGCCTTATTCCGGTGATGCAAGGGGTTTTCTAAGTGTGACGTATTCTAATTGCTGGATCGGTAGAAGAACACCAATATCACAACCAGCTCGTTCACCAGATCTAACCCCTTTGGGTTTTTTCTTTTGGAGACATCTTCAGACTCTTGTGTACGATACGCCAATTAATACCGAAGAGGAGTTAATGGCCAGGATCTTTGTAGCATTTAATGACATTAGTGATATGCCGGGAATCTTTGAAAGAACACGCCAGTCGTTACCATGATGCTATCAACTAGGTTTTAAAGTGCAATGTTGGCATTTGATTATAAACACTTAAGCACTTGTTCAATTCTTGTTCCGTACTTATTTTAGTATGTATGTTTAGTATGTACGTACAATGTATATGTCAAGCGTACATACATCCACCATCCTCTGTAAAATAAACGGTTCTTTTCGTTTGGTGCATTGAACAAATATTATTCTTTCATTATAGTATCATAATGCGTTGATTTTTTTGGATTAACGTCCTCCAACGCGATGTCATATCGGACGGATTGTACGTTGAGGTCATGCGTTAACAAGATTATATAGTTGTGTCCAAAAACACCAATGAGACGACCGATGCCTTCTTCCAGTAGCTGCCAATTAACCAGATAATAGCCAGCTTTTATCAAGTAATTTTTAGTGATGATCGTTATGTGTAATTATGGGATTTAATGGCATATTATGAGCTTCAAGGTTAATGGCACTTTTGCACTATGCCCTTCAGTGCTTAAATGTCTTTATAAGTACAGACCTTACTGCCATTAACAGCTTTATAGTTAATACATTACCTCACATAATAAGCCTTAATTATAGGAATTACGTGACTATATCTCTAATTCCATGTGGGAATGAGTAGTATCGAATCAAAAGTCCAATTAACCGAATTAACAAACAGCCTTGCAAATACCTTCCCCTGAACCTACAGATGTTCCGATGGTCAAGAGGGTAGGATTGTTAATTTTAGGAATTTGACAAAAGCATGCGTAAAGTGAATTACATAAATTCACATAATAAGGTTATTGTCGAAGTAATGTAATATCTAGGGGAATTTTTCAACGTTTCCCCATTAAAAATACATCATTTAGATTCTAAGAGTATGCATATTAGATTACAAAGATATCTTAGCAGACTGGTAGGAAATAACCGATAAAGCTAAACAAGTTGGTTAGTAAAGCCACAAACTTAGCTGGCTTGCTTGCAAATGAACTTTCGGCTTCTGCTCAGCGGTTAAGGACAGAGATAGAAATTAGAAACGCCGGAGGATTTGAGCACTGCGACAAATGCTAAACCTGTTGTGCTTACGAAATCTCTAAGAGGAAAGGATGAGGCGTGGGAGCACGACCGGTGGCCATATCTAAATGGCGGCAGGAGCACCGCAGCGCAGGGTGTCAATAACTTTTACAGATTGAAGATCTCCAGCAGCCTCTTCGATGCTTTCTCCATCATCACGGGCAATTTGAGGGCAGAGGGTTCCATGCTAGGCAAGAATAGCTCTATCCTCAAAGCATATACATTGGTAACGCTGCACACCACCGTCGCCGCATGGCCCTATAATCTTCCAAGATGGAGAGGGAGAGGTTTTTAGAGACAGGAAAACCAAGATCAGGTGGGCTGGTCCGAGCATGAGTTACCGCCTGAGCCATCCCGCTCGTTTTCTGCTTGATTGTTAGTAAGCAATGTGACAAAATGAAGTCCAATTACTTTTTCTGTAACTTTATTTTTCGTCTGAAACTGAAGCACAAAATACAGTTCTCTTTTACCGTCGTTAACAAAATCTGCAGTTGTTCGTTTTCTTACAGCTCACAGCTGTTCTGTCTTCACGTAATCTTGACACTCAGTTTTCCATCTTTCAGTTACCTCTTTGTCTCACAAACAGCTGGCTTTAAAGATACAATCACTTAACACTTACTATGGTAGACGGTAGACGACCATTATGTGAACCATTCATAAGCTAAAACATAGGAAGGCCAGGATAGAGTTGGTAAGGAGCCATCAAACTTTGAATTCTGCAGATTGGTCTAAGGTTTTATGGAGTGATGAAGGTATATTTAATTTATCTTCTTCTGATGGTGTACAGTGTATACGTGGAACAAAAAATCAAAGAGACAACAAAACGTACCAGGTATTGACCACTAAGCACGGTAGTGGCAGCGTCATATTGTGGAGATGTTTTTGTAGAAGTGGGGTTGGTCCTTTAATCCAAATAGAAGGCAAAATGGATGGTTTTCTGTACGGTAACATTTTAGAAAAGGATATGGTTCCACACGGGGGATTGGATAGGTGTACCAATAGTTGGATTTTTCAGCAGGACAATGATTCAAAACGCACCCCCAATCACTAAGAAGTATTTTTCAGATAAAGCAATGAAAATTTTGAAGTGTCCGAGCAAGAGCCCGGATCTAAATTCAATTGAACATCTGTGGGATGCACTGGACCGACGTGTCCATCGTTGAAGTTACTCAAACAAGAATCAGTTTTCTGCTGCCTTAATGGACCAATGCTCAAAACTCCCACTTGATCTACTACAAACCCTTGTGAATTCAATGTAAAGCAGGTGTGCAGCTGTGATAAAAGTTCATAGGTACGCAGCGAAATACTGATTTTGTCCTTCAGATTCCGAAATATATTTGTTATATTCTTAAATGCATAGACCTACAAAAAGTTTTGAGCCAGAAGAACTGTTGTTTATTTTTTATTAAAGATACCTTTGTTTCAACTAAATGCATTTGTGTGCTAAATAGATTATAATTACATATATTTTCAATTATCCAATGACATTGATTTCTATTGCGCACTTATTTTTTTGTAATTGTAACTAATGCTTTCTACAAAATACTTTTGAGCACTCCTGTACATCTCTTCTTTAACGAGACGTACATTTATTCAGTTACCAGTTATGCAAAAGTAGTCCAGAATGAAGAAGACTTCCGAGGATATTTCCAGAACATTCAAGATATAAATTTAATTTATCATGAAATATCTTAAACATATGGCATTTAATCAACAATATTAGAGGTTTTTTTTTGAGAAAATCAAAATTTTCCATGTAAAGGAAAGTTTCGGGATGAAAATCTTTGTGTCACATTCTTGGAAGATGTTGAACCTGAGTACCAACCTTGGTTTTTAATCGACTTTTCGTTTTTGAGTTGTGCTGTTCACAGATAGACAAACTCACACAAGCACACAGATCTTTTTCTAAAGATTTTTTTTCTGGGTTCAGGTGGTCTGAAGCATATATTTCCGCTGAAACTTCGACACCGAATTTTTGGTTAGAATGTAATACTTCTCTTAGTATACGTAGTAGAAAAGTAAAAATTCGGAGTGCAATAGTCGGACGACTTCCTTTGCATTCATTTTCATAGCTCATCTACAAATTATTTGTACGGAACTACTAATGTAAGCAGCACTTACACGAAAATAAAATCAATATGAGGAATTTAGTTTGAGAGAGAAATGTCCCGTCATTAGCCCGAAACAAGGGTGACTTCCAATACAAATATAAATACTTGTAACGTATGTAAACCATTAGCGTTATAAATACTTGTGATATATGTAAACAAACAGTGTTACTGTAATTTAGATGATTTTAGGTAGGTAATCTGTAAATACTTAGTTAAGGCATAGACTAAGAATTGATGCACTTAGAGTATTTTGTGTTAACATAATATTAAGTAACGTTGGAAAACTGCACAGAAGAAAGCTAAAAGGTGCATTTTCCAGAACCTAACACCGGGTTTTATGACACCATGCGGCCAAAAGCCTGTTGTTCAAAGGCCGAGGAGATTTCTTCTTTCAGCCTTTATGGAATCATCGGCGTGACGAAAAAGAGCGAGACAGATAATCTCTGCGATATATTTCGGGGAAGTTCCAATTTCACTCCAAAAATTGGTAAGAGGGGATTTAGGTCACCCAATACGAACGAAAATATTCACACCAAATTCAAAATTTTCTTCGCTGCATGTGCCAGACGACCAATAAAAATTCATCTGGTCGGGAAGGCATAATCCTTTATATAGAGGCGTAAAGGTGAAATCAAGGGGAGTTTTCTATTTCGAAAATCTTAGACGTATGTGCACGTGGAGATCGCCGTGCAAAGATTCACCAAGTTAAGTAGTGACCCGACAAAGCTTTTAGTGCCGAGTACGCGTACTTACGTTTCAGAACAGAATCCAATAAAGGTTTTAAGTGTTCAATCTCGGCAGACTTCGAGTGTGGTACGAACTGCAAAGACATATTCACGGACAGTATTTCAACGCGAAAGGGTGTTTATACATGTGAGCCATGTATATGTTGTGAAAATTGCCTCAATAATCAGGGATTCAAGCTTTTTAAACTATAGTCAAGGATATATTATTTCTAAATCCTGGAACCGCGCCCGAGGTCGACGATTCCCTTTAACGGGAAATGAGTTCTCAGCTCGCTTAATTTCTAGCAAACCCGAGCTAGTCGAACCTGAGTAAACGAAGGGCAGCATCGAACTCGGGACTTCAGAGACGACTTCCAGATGAGGAGTTACTGGCGGAGTTACCCCGTCAAGTTCTAGTAGCCAGGCCACCAACATTAACATTGGTGGCGAACTGGTGATTGCTTATTCTTGCGTGGTTGTTGACCTTAAAAGATCCGTAACTTGCGCCTCATACTTAGCTGCTGCGTGAGATTAATAGTATATACATAATAACAAAATTACAAGGAAGTAAACATCCATGTTAAGGCTTAAATGGTAAAATATTCAACTACAAGGTATTACTATATGGCATGCCTGATTCCAACCCTGCAATCTTAAATATATCAAAAATTTGAGAGATTGATATAGTTTATCACATATGAACAATAAAATAGGCAAAACACACAGGTAGGTAGCTTACCAACAAAGAATGCAAGAAATTCAACTTCCTCCATGACAGCACTAATGGGAACTGCATCTAAAATAACTATCGTTCAAAAAAGGCATTACTACATGACAAAACATGACGATGATGTTTACGCCACTTGCAGCTTACTGTTAGGAAATATAAACATACATTAGCATTGAACACCCAAGGTCAGCATGGCAGATTGTTTTGTAATATAAGTTGGTTGTGGTGCAAAGTTCATAATGCACAGTTATTTTAACTGAAATCCACCCTATTAATTTCATTATAACATATGTTTTACTTAAAAGTTGCTCATAATGTTACGTTGTTCTAAAAATTGGAGAGGGGCTAACGACCTCAGTCATCCAACGACTACGCTATCTGGCAGGCTGAGAACAGCCCGAGGTGTGTCATGCGTGTACCTGCCCTTTTAGGGCTTAACCACTCTATGACGGGATGTAGGGTTTTGCAGGGTGGCGGGTGAGAATTGAGGTAGTGGGTAGTAAGGAGGTAGCAAGATTATGCTCCTCAGCGGCTGCTTATTCAGTGTGCAACTTCCGTTGGGCACTGCTGGTGTAAAGGTCCAAATATGGAGGTTCATTTAATTTTGAATTTTGAATCCAAGCTTATCTTGGAGGATTGTCGTGGTGTTCAGCTTTCGCTGTTGAAGGGGTGTGCTGTCATCCACCTTGTTACACCTGTGGGTACGCATCTAGAACCAACAAGGGATTTGAGGAACTACAGTAAGTAGTGAGGTGAAGTACACTAACATTCTAGCTGGTTGGTTTGAGACATCTAATGCCCATTATATGAGAATGAACGACATAATGAGGAATATATGTACAAATGTGGTCGGAGCACCAAAAACTTAAAGAGTTACCCGACATTTGTTTTTAAAGGACAAGGGAAACATCCGGAAAAAACACACCCAGCAATTCACCGCAACAGAGATGTGAACTCAGGTCCTCCGTAATACCGGCTGGAGAAATATGATGCCTATCGAAGATGGCTATTAATAGGTTCTTAGGGAATATAGAGTTCATCTTGGACGGAGCTGATATATTTATTAAAACTGCTATTACGACTTCTTATAAAAGCTGACGATGTTGATGTTCTATAAGCAGACTATTCAGTGTCTGATCTATCTGCACTTTTACACCAGGAATATCGCCAAATTTACATATTCAACAAGAAGGGCAGACATGGCGGGGGTTTTATACAAATCCTAACGGCTGACGTAGGAGCGGTCATCCCAATACATTTACACTACTTCAGTGTTAGACAAGCAGTCAGAGAACTATTAGTTATGAACTCATACCTATTTGCAAGTGTAGTTTATGGATTGATTTTAGTTTTTGTTTCAGGGCAAACGACTTACCACTTTGATCATAAAATATTCCCTGGATATGTGGAATAATTGTGGAATAATTTTTATTTTTGGCCATATCGTCAACAGAGACAATCCTCCTCCTACTACTACTCCTCATCACCATCAACATCGTCGTCGTAATCATCATCATCATCATCATCATCATCATAATCATCATCATCATCACTACCACCATCATCATTCATGATCATCGTCGTTGTCGTTATCATCACCGTCGCCGTCATGTTGTGTCACTTTTAAGTCTATAAGCCGGAAGTAGCTTTGTTTCTATCTTATGCTTGAATTTCCAAGTGTACTGAAAGTGAAATACATTGCCATAGATAACACTGCTGAAAGAAATAGCGTATTACGGAGGATGGGACAAACAATGAATATTGCTACAAGTGCTATCTCAACTGAACCTCGAATCTCGAAGTGTTTTTGATAACTTAATATCGATGGTCTAAGAAATGTTCTAATACTTGTGTGAAAACACTGCATTAGTAGTATCTCTCATTTCAGAGTTACTCGGGCTTTTAAGTTTCAGGATATTTACCGGATATGGTCTTCATTTGAAGCTTTAGAAATTTAAATCCAAAATAGAAAATATTTCTTAAGTGACTGATCTCCTGAAAAAGTGTATATAAATGTTCATTATAATGATCTTTACTGACTTCAGAGCTATTTGAAATTCGGTGAGAAAAAATAGGAATTCTCCTTGTCGAATTCTGTGTTCCTTTTATCTATTTATCCAATCTGCCCGATAAGAGATACCTTGAGATACCTTCATCTCTTTCATTTCTTCTTCCAGATTCTTTCTAACCTGTTGAAGAATTTACAACTGTTTGAGGAAAAATCAAGATACATATTTATTTGCCACCCTAATTTCTGAAGCTTAAACATATTATCTCAATATTTAAAATATCCAAATCTTAACTACACTTTTTGATAAGCATGCATTTTTTGTCTAGGCTGTATTGTACATGCTGACGTATAAATATCATTTATTTAGTCTTAACTAACCGGTAGAGAAAGTAAGTATCTATTTAGACGTTTTTTCTAGAATGCTGAACGAAATGTTATTTCCTCAACAGTTTAGGTATCTTAAAAGCTAAGGATTTTATAGAGGTCTACGAAGAATTAAACTTAAGGATATTTATGCTACAGTACCTCAAATAATAGAGAGAAATTGGATACAAAAACACGCTGAGTAATCGTTGAATAAAGAGAAATTCACACAGAAGCTGACATGCTAACTGTGAAATATAGCACTCGCTTGTTAACTTAGTGACAACACTAATTGCGGCTGGTGTGTTCGAAACGTAGATTGATTGACATGACATACTTGTTTCCTTTATTGCAAGGTAAATTAGACTGATTGCATTACACCGGTAGTTTTCCATGTTGCATGAAAGTTTACAGGCGGTCAATCTTATTGG
Organism: Tenodera sinensis; assembly: GCA_030765045.1. Taxonomy (NCBI): domain Eukaryota; kingdom Metazoa; phylum Arthropoda; class Insecta; order Mantodea; family Mantidae; genus Tenodera; species Tenodera sinensis. The sequence goes on along the minus strand of CM060962.1, from coordinate 91,081,727 downwards.
AAACTTTCCGTGAGCAAATTTGAATGGTCGAAGTCAATGCCCAGTGGCACACCTTTTCTGGAAAAGCTTAAGTGTGAAAACAACATGTCTTAGAACAGAATGTAGCTGGTGGGCGGTACAAAATAATTCAGACCCTTGAACCGCAAATATTCGTTCCTTCATTGCCAAAGTCGTGGGTATCGCATCTGAATACACATTTTCATGCCGTTAGCAATAATTAATGAGCTTTACAGACAAATAACTCAGACAAATTTGAATGTTATTTGTCCTGCTATTTTGAAGATTTTTACATGAACCAATGTTTCTACAAAAACGCAGAATTAAGGAATTAGACATGCAGAGAGAAAGCAATTGGCAGGTAACAACTGTAGGAACATCTACACTGTGAAAACTAAATTGCCCTTGCCACTAGGTACGAAATAGTGCTACAAGGCAACACTGTTTCGCATCCGAGGGGGTGTCTTTTTCTACAGCCCAAAAGTTTCTCGGAAATAGCTGTGGCCGACGTACAGAAACACTCTCCTAGCTAATAACTTTGTAGCCCTCAGGCTATGGTGCATCATTTTTTGAAGTGCTCCCCTACACCACTTTTGAAGCCGTTGATGTGATTTCGGCTGCCAGCTGCAACAGTGGTGTAGTTAAGAGACCTCTGTTCTCAGGATTTGCGTGAGTGTAATGTAAACAGACAACACCGGTTTAGTTAGCTGATTGAGCTTGATGTTGGCTAAAATATTGTTTTTGAGTAGAGTTCCCTGCCGTTGATTTTATAGCATTAATTCACTCTTAGAATAATGATACAAAGAGCCTATTGCTTTAAATTGCAGACATTTTACTCAGAAAGTTCCCTAGCATTAGCCGCTAAATCTCTCTGTAGCAAGTCGTTCACATTTACATGACAGACGATCGACTCAAGGGTCACTCAGGAAGTCAGTAGGTAATCTGTACATCACTGGTTTCTCAACCTAAGAGCCGTCTACATATCACTTGATATCAACGTTCATACAAGTATTATCCTGTCGTAAGTCTCGACGGCTCTTTTTGAGCTGAACAAAACTTCCTCGCAGCAGTAGCTAGATTCTAAGAAGCTTCACTTCCTTGCTAATCCTATGATTTCTGTTTACGTGACTTTCCGGCACTTTACCACCCTTACAACATTTCCGGAGCCTTTAAGCTAGTGTTCGATATCTGACTGGTTACTAATGACTAGGGCCAAGCATTTGATGACCTATAATTTAGTAAAAAATTCAAAATAAAAAATGCATTTATGACCTAAAAATTACAAAAAATGGCCCAAAAGGATAACCCCAAAAATGTTAAAGTTACAAAAAAAAAAAAAATTGCCGGTAAAAATTCTATTTATTATTATTATTATTATTATTATTATTATTATTATTATTATTATTATTATTATTATTATTATTATTATTATTATTATTATTATTATTATTATTATTATTATTATTATTATTATTATTATTATTATTATTATTATTATTATTATTATTATTATTATTATTATTATTATTATTACATTAATTACTCACTTTGTTACTAAGTTACATAAAATATAACATAAAATCAAAATATTAAAAGAAAATTATAAATGCATATGTTAGAGTATCTTTTATTGAAGAAATTCAATTTCAGTGCACTTTTATAACAATTTTGAGTTGCAGTTAACAATCACAAACTGGCGGAGATTCTCAAAAAAAAAAAAAAAAAAAAAAAATACTGTCTATTGTCTGCTAGTACTGACTTATGAATGGAAAAGCTCCTCTCTACATCAACGGAAACAATTGGAGCATACTAAAAGCAAGCAATATCTCCTGGATTTAACTCACAGTCAGCAAGAGAAAACTGTTCACCAGACAAAGTACTGCCAATAATTGAACATAATGTTTTGAACCCCTGTTCTTGTCTATACACTTCTTTATTTCCATTGCCACTGCATAACCCACTTTACCATATGCACGGCTCAAATCATTCACTGCTTTATCCACTATTTGTAGCTGTTCCATTAATGTCACTTGGGATTTTTCCGGAGAAGTTATTGCATCAGGAAGGAATCCAAAATTGTATTGGTGTTTGTGTAAGAAAGTTTACCCGCAATTTCTTTATCAGTCAGAAGTTCTTGCGCCTTTTTGATTGACACAGACTCAGCATTATTAAAAGAATCAACTACTTTCTTCACAACGTCAAAATTCTTGCAATAATAACTACAAGAGGAGTGTCATGCCCTAAAGTAGGACCAAACTGCTTAGGCGTGGGAATGGATGATTTCTATGACTCACGCAAGGGCGTACTAGATAAGATGATATTGCGGTGTTCTGCAGTACGGAAATGAAGCGAAATAGTACACACCCAGTGTTGACCTAGGGCCAGTTTTCTAACAGACTAGCACACCCCCTCCCCCAGGTTATGAACAGAACCCTGATTGTTTTGCAAGCTAGCCAGAAGCACTGATCACGAAGTCACAGAGAGAGGTTATTCTAATAAGATTGATAGGATTGATTCCCTTGGCAGCTTCTTTCTCTTCATTTCTCACAAGCATTCTGGAACTCTTCCGAAAAATCTAGCGGCTATATACAAGAGAGGATGATCGAGAGTGATTTAGTGAGTGATGCGACAAAAGGTACTGTTCTACGAGTGAGTTTATCTCGACAGCCGTAACGTACAGTGAGTGTTGCTACTGCAGGGAATTAAAGACTCCCCAGCGAGAGAAGCGGAAGGAACAGCAGGCTGCTTCGCGCGTGATTCATTACGTCACTACTCGTACTTCGCGAGAACTTAAGTAAAGTGCCATTAAGCAGTAGGTAAGTGAAATGACAGTGAAAACTAAACTAGCTCTATAAGTTAAGAGACTTAGTGAAGTGACAGTGAAAACTGGACCAAGTCATAGCCTTATGCTGAGCTGGTGAAAAAAAGCTAAGGCGATTATGAAAGCCATTTTATTCACGCAGTGTATAATATTTTGTATTTTTCGGGTAATGAAGAATAAAAGCGCTCGTTTTTTCTAATTTATAATCCACTTTCCATTTAAGTATCAATTGACGTCCTATTTTATTTGCGTCAGGAGCTTTCAATATTAATGGTTCCTTTTAAGCACGGTTTGTTAAGGTCAACAAATATCTGCTGCGACATTGAAGACATCTCCCTCTAACTCTCTCTCTCTCTCTCTCTCTCTCTCTCTCTCTCTCTCTCTCTCTCGCAGATACAAGAACTTGCCCATGCCCCTCCCCAGACGCACACACAGTCCCCATACATTTGCTCATAGTAATTCCCGCTGGGTTTACTCAGCAACTCAAATTGGGACGTTGAGTATTGCAAAATCCGATCATAGCATTAAAAAGCCCGGTAGTGGCCAAGAGAGAAACCAGCGTTTCTTTGGCGGTAATGATAGATGGCACTGCTAGTGTCCCGCTGCCTCATTTATGTACTTATGTAATGTTTATAATTGTCGCCATTTTGCGCATTTGTTGAATTTTATCCCAGACCTAACTTTTCACCAGGATTTTTATGCCCGACTACTGTGTATATGTGTCTATAAATAGCAGTAATTTTCATGTACTTTTAAACATTACTTTAGTTCGGTTTTAATATGCTAGATCTACTGAAGAAGAAATGCACAGTCCTGAGTTCCGTTTAGTTAATATAGTACCTCGTAATGTGCGATTATTCATTAATAAAGTACCAGAACTAATGTAGACCTAAGCAATAAAGGTTTTTCTGCGTCATTTCTGCAAAAGGTTTATTATATGTTTTTATTTCAGGAAAACACGCTCATCTACTACCCTTTAGGGTGTTCTACTACAGAATACATTGTGTACATAAACGCGATTTCCAATTCTTTATTTTTTATACGAATTCCCTTTCCATATAGTCATGTTACATGGGTAGAGCAGCAATTTAGTATATGGTTTTAAGGTTTAATGGGTGAATGTGTGTATGACGTTCAAGGGCCTCTCAATAACTTGGTCATTAGGGCCCGTACAGTTTAATGATAGTACGAATTAATGAAAAAGTAAGAAAGGAAGGAAAGAGGGAAAGAAAGTGGTGGAAGGTTATAATAAGAAGGAAGAGAACTGTATTGCTGTCAGATATTAGCTTCTGAACTCCAACATCAGGTTATGTCAAACAGCTGCATTAACGACGAAAGTGGTTTTACAAATTTAGCCACTTACAGCCAAAACAGCGTTTGATGTTGCCTCGTTTATAGCATGGAGTCGGAAGTGTAACTTATTGTGGACATTTTTTGGTAATATTGTTTCTCTACGTCATGAACTTGTTACAGTTGCGTTTTATGTTTTATAATAGCTGTTATATATAATATGCAATATTTTATTTGGGTAACCATCAATAACACAACTCTCGAATTTGAGCTTCCGTAACTGCTTGGCAGTATATTGCTAATTTTAAAATAATCCCTATCTATGCATTTTACTTCTATTTTTGAAACATTTATTTTAACCATTTGGTTTATCAAATAATTAATAATATAAATATAAGTTATTCTTCAAGAAGGTGTCCTTGCATCTTTAGTTTACAAATCAAAAATAATTACGACTCAGTTGTCATAACCACGTGAATCAATAATTACAATCGCATTGCTACAGGAAATCAGTGGTAGCCTACCATGATTGGTTCAAACTGACACGGACTGTAAATTGGATTGGTTTATATTGAATTTCTGCTCCATGAAGCACATAGTCGACGTAATAACACGAAATCCTGATAAATATTTAACCGACTCTTCTTCTGCTGTACAAACTAAACGTTACATAACATTAGCCCTCCTCTTCAAAAACAATTTATTAACAATAAAATTATAACATTTATATTTTAAAATAAGAGAATTTAAATGTTTATTTGGGATTTCAATAATTTAATCCCTAACACTTTTTAAATTAAAAAGATGTGCTAGGTTACATAATCCAAATCAATTTTAGGTAACTATATTTTAATAATTTCTAGGTAAATTTTACCACGACTTTTATACAGCAGCTAAAATGCTAAGAAAAAAATTATATGACACTAAATCCCACTCATATCCTGCATACAAACTTGCATCGTGCGTTATGCATTTTTCAAAGGACATTAAGAAAACCTACTTAATCCTCCAAATATTGATATGCATATTTATTGTTGTAGACGTTCAGTAAAATTGCATTTGATAGTTGGATTTCACCATCTAAATCATTCGGTCTTTGGTTTCAGTTATTTGTTGGCATTTACTTGCATTTAAATAGAACTCCTTCGGCGCTAGCAGCTATTTCGTCTTCACTTGTGCATTATCTTGGTCAACACTAGTAGGCGTGACTAGTTAATCACCAGTTTGCAAAGGCTAGACCTGGCAGTGATTACTTTTGTTTTCGCGTAAACATTATTCAGTATCGTCGAAAAAGTACTATATAATGCACATGCGTTAAGCACTTTACAGTAACTCGACTTCGTCTCTATTTTAAAACTTGTGTCTTGTTCTGCAAAGGTGCACAGCTCTTGTATCGCAAAATACTATTTTGTAAAAGATTAATATAAATTTATGTACATTTAGTTTAATGTAGAAATAGGAGTTAATTCAATCTCCAAAAATGTTTTAGCTTAGCACACTGACTTATTTCTAAGAAAACTGCTCCTGGACATTGCCACAATAAGCAGTATGCTCTCCCCTTGGAATTTTATATTTGTAGAACACTAAATTATGTGCTCCAAAAGCTATATTGATTGCACTTCACAAAGACATTCAAACTGCATGTACTGCAATAGTCCGTGTTATTCATATGACAGTTTTCCAAAATCAGAACTGTCAGGATGCTAATGAATAATTTGTACATATTTCAGAAGACAAAACTGCTTCCAGCTCGGGTTTTATGTCGTTGTTTAATAAATTAAGTTATTACCATAAACTAATTTTAAAATGTGTACAGAGTTCTGAGTTCGTCTGCAGTGCAGGAAATAGCAGTAGAAGACTTTATGTGACAGCATACAGCTGTGTGGGACTCGCCCTCATTTAAACACTGGATAATCCGTGGAGGTAAAGAATTCAGACCAGAACGATGGTCCGAGGTTGTTGCACCATAGGCCATCAATCAGATGCAGTAAACCCGATTGAAGTTTTATTGGGTTTATTGCACGTCCTTGAGAAAACCGGAACAGACAGAAAATTCCCAATGGTAAAACTCCTGGAACACAAAAGTACGTAAGCATGGTTTCTTGGGAATAAGAACTACATATGGCAGCGACAGAAACTTGACTGTGTTAGAGAATGGAAATAAATTATGTCAAGAACAAGTGAAACCAAGTTCAGCACACACAGGTAAATCCAACCAAAGGTCGTTATTACTGAGAATCTCATCCGAGTTTTCATAGTTCTCTGAAAGCGTTGCACCAAATAAGAGGGACTGAGTACATATTAGGTAATGAGTAAATGCACCACTCACAAGTTAGAAAAGCTCACTTCAATATATTTAAATGTTCATGGAAAAATGGAAAAACTTGTACAACCGGAAATGTGCAAATGGAGCATGGAAATTTAAAATTTAACCTTCTGGTATTCTTGTTTTCCTACACTTTTACAAGTTTAAGGTATTACTTATTATGATTTTTGTTTATTTTCTTTCAAATATTCATTGTATGTCGCTTTGAGATGGATTAATAGATGTAACGAGCCTTTAAAGCACACTTTTAGATTTAGGGTTTTACTTAACATATAACTGAATTTTAGAAACATTAAAAACATTAAACATTGATTTGAAATTTTGGGTCACATAACAACTTTGCCGAAAAATAACAATCTTTTGTTACAAACATTATATTTTAGAAATAACATGTAACATTTAAACACTCTGAATATTCAAATTTTCATCGCGTTGGCATTTCACGTGAGACTGAGTTTTAATTTTTGGAAAATTATTTGATTTGAAAGCAATGTAAACAGGTCTATGAAAGACAAGTTAATTCTATAATTATGTTGAACGAATCTGTGATGAAGTTTGTAACTAAACTGGTTGAAATTGTAGATATAATACATTTCAGTACAGTGCAAACTTAATATTCTGTATTATCATGCACATTATTAATCTTACAGATTGCAACTGTAATTGGACCTTGAAAATTTATAGAGTTGCATATTTTAGGTACACAAATTGCTCACACACTTATTGCATTAAGAAATAAGTTACGCGCTATCTTTCAACATACGCTAACATATTTTTACACTACAATATGAACCTTGCAAGAATACTTTTCGCAATTAGCATCACGGTTTATCACCCATATTCGTTCCAAATGTCTTAACCTTATGCTGCCTTTTCTCTGCCAAACCAATTTAATGCGAATTTGCTATACTTTTCCCCGACACTCCTAAGTTTTTCTTCTCGCACATTGATATTTAACTGTTCTAAAAATTTCTAACAGTCGAAGGCATAAACATGAGTACTTTCAAACATCTCAATAATGTTACATGTTCAGCCCTCCTGTAACCTCCATCTCATAAATGCGTCCAGTTATCGCTATGTGAAATGAGATTACTCCCAAAGGTCATAGACCCTATATGGGAGCATCAGAGACAATCACGAGATTTATTTCGGTATCTTTGCCCTTCTAATTCGTTTTATGCTCTCTTTTATCCCAGTTTCTAACAGAATTATGGGAAATCTGGAAGCATTCTGCTACAAGTGAAGCAAAGTTTTACAATGTTCTGATTTTAAGATGTAGTTTTTCTTATCAGATATCATTAGAACGTATAGAGTATGTGAGAAATCCACAACCATTGATAGGATAGCGGAACTGTAAGCTACGGTAAATTGTGTAATTGGGATAGAATATGTCCTCTGGAAGGGACGAACTGCCAACCCTGATCTCAGCTCTATAGAATGAAATTCATCATCTCTCTCCAGCAATCTTACTATGACATTAACGATCAGATAAGCAAATGGTTTTACCAAGAAGAGAAAGTTTTATTTTGTATATGGACACATTTTTCAATTTTGATAATGGCTGCAAGTCTAACAAATTAATAATTTGGTAGCTACAAACCATCAGTTTTCTTAAAAATACAGGTGAGCCATCTGTAACATTATTAAATCAGAAAATATTGTAAAGGGTACACATAGGTCAAATAAACATTGTGTGTATGAATGTGTGTGTGTGTGTGTGTGTGTGTGTGTGTGTGTGTGTGTGTGTGTGTGTGTGTGAGGGAGAGAGAGAGAGTCATGATTTGTATAGGTGATTATTTTTTCCTTTGAAATGGTCAATGATGTGAACCTTCTCAGCGAACTTCATCGCTTTTAACTGGCCCCACATATTATAGCCCGCTGATAGTTCTGGTGAATATGCTGGTCATTCAATAATACCTCGATGGCTTATCTGTCCGTGCTGTTATGTGGTTAATGACATCGCGTTTGCATATGTGTAATTTGCCTCGTTCATTGATAATATTCAGGAAGACGGCCACTTCAAGAAGTTCCTTGTATGTATCCTTCACCATTAAGATTACTTAATGTGCAAAAATGTTCCACAAGTTTTGCCCGTATGCCACACCAAATGCAACGGCTTGTATTTCATACCGTTGAGTCCAGATGAGGTTGAAATCACTTCAGTACATCAATTTTACGCAGTAAATAATAAGATACCTGACTTCTGTGTTTTCATCATAATAACTTTCTCAGAATAGATTCCCAGCTGCTGACCAGACCTCACAGAAAATCCATCATTTGCCTTTGTTGATACATACCCTGATGCCGAGTGCGCGTTCAGCACACGTATTTTGTGTCTGTACGTGTTTTACACATTAACCTCCGGTATTAACACACAGGTTAATGTGTTGTTTTCACAGTTTTATGGCGCATGTGTACAAGGACTCTGTTTCTAGTTAGGTGCAACTCAAATCAATTGACCACCAAATATGCAATACGAATGCCACCCCTGATAGTATGTGCACAACCATTCGGAGAAAGAGAGGCACAGTTAATCCAAATGACTCGCGAGTACCGTTTTGGCCACCCTTGTTAAACCGGATGCATCACCTCCGGGAATTGGAACCGAAAGCATTTCGTGTCACTATTTTACTATATCAATAAAATGATTAGTAAACAGTAAAGTCACATACTAACGTGCAATGGAAGTTGAACTGTTTTAGCTTAGAACTTCTCTGCTTTTGTTAATAGCTGTGTTTGTAACCATAATGATTTAAAATCCTAGTACTTTTATGGTATAAAAGAAGTGTAACTTCAATTGTCAGGTTTACTGTTTTTAATGCCGCTATATTTCAAAAGAAACTGGTTTATAATATACTATCTGTATCCTCGAAAGTAATATTTTGAAACAATAAAAGTAAAGGAGTAAACTCCTCCCTTAATTAATGTCTTAATTATTGAAGGCAAGCAAGCGCATAAACTTAATAATTTCTATACCATCTCAAGGATTACATTTTTGTTTGTTTGTCGAGCACGAGCATTTAACAAATGAGACTGATGTTATCTAAGACGGATCCAAGAGGAGACTAATCTTAATTGCAGAACACTATTTCTCGCTTAAAGCACTGCATGACAGGACTTAAGAGTGCCTTGGTAAATAATTATATAATGGTCGGTATAATTACTGTACTCGCTTAATTTATCGTAATGCCCATGATAAATGCAACTCAGCAATGTCTAGATGAAAATGCTATTCATGAACGCTCAAAACGAAGAAAAATAATAAAAATACGTTGATGTAGGTATAATAACCTAACATAACTACTCTAATAATTTACTTAACCTAGGACTTTCGTAGCCTTAAGACACTCATTTCTCATTTTCTACAAATTGATAACACAAGATGATTTCATGACTCTTGAAGACTTTGCATGGAACAGCAGCCATGATGTTCTCAGCTTGAGTACTTGTTTTCGCCCTAGTGTATACTAGATGTTCGGGCTAGTTTTGGTAAACTTTGAGCGATAAACAATGCTAAAAAAAGAAGAAAGGGAAAATTAAAAGAAATTGAGGGAAAACATTACTGCTTGCTAGTTCATCACAGCAAAATTGCTTTAGTTCTGAAGACAGCTTCACCTATAACCATCATTCAATTAGTTCTTATTTCTTTCCTTCTGGTTTGCAGGAAGGAATGGAACGAAAGAATATCTGCTCTTTTGTGGGAATGAAACTCTTCCTCTCTTGTTTATTTACATCTCAAGTATATACATTTACTGCAGAAATTACAAATTACTGTACATCAGCATATTTTTAGAAAATAAAAGAGTATAGTATGTCGCTCTGAGTTAAGAAGATACTCATTTCTTCGCAGAAAGGACGCAAGAATAGGTTAATAAGAGACTTGAAGGGAAGAAATCAAAAGTAATTGGTATAATCCCAATTATGCACCTGCGTTTTGTAAATCTTAAGAATGGCTGCGTGACGAATATCATACCGCGGAGTCAGCCATGGCCAAGTTCTTCAAAGTCGCCGCGGGGGATCAAAGAAGAAAAGTTGAAGGGAGTAAAAGCAGGACTATCATTTAATACTAAAAGAAAATTAACATTATCTGTCCAACAACAGCTTTCGTGGGCATGTTGTAGTAGAATTTCTATGCTATTGAGAATAACTGATTCAACAACGATTCACGTAGCCACTCTGAGTCGACATTGGTTTTAGATTACTAAGGTTTGCGGTGGATAATTTGTTTTTTGAAAGTCCGCATATTGTGTTGTACAAGCAACATAGCAAATCCTGTAGAGGCTCTATTAAAGAGACCCTTTTAAAGCTGATCTTTGGAGGAGAAAGTGAACATTAAGGAGCAGCTAGATAGACCAGTTGTTGCTGTCAGACTTCGGTGATATATCTGAACTGCAATGGCGGTTGTCTGGATATCCTAAATTTTGGCTGTGATGAAGTGTAGTCGGCGGGATTATGTGCCATTAACTGAGGTTCAAAGCTAGATTCCGGTCTCGCACTAGTTCTTTCAGTGTTGACATCCACCCCGCTACATTCAGGAATTCCCGTGGAGAGCCTGAACAGCCTCCAAATACCTTTCTTATAGGGTGCTACCCTGTGGTCGCAATTTGCTGTAACGGGGTGATGCAGTGGTGGCCTGCTACGCGGATAAAGTGGACACTACTCCTTACGTGTGTTTTACAACTGCCCCCATAATAGTGATAGTGTGGTGGTGCGAAGGAGTTTTCCTGGCTGTGCCGCTAGTGATATGAAGCTGTCTTTTGTACTTCTGTTAGCTTCGAGCTTGAGGATTATACGCAATGATGCCCAACCTTATGCGAAAGAGGGGCAGGCAGATTTGCCTCTTTTTGCTGAGCTGTGGCGCATTCATGGGACTCAAAAACGAACCACTCTGATGGTTACCTGAATGGGTGAAGGGGAAATTCTTCGTGCACAGAACGAAGGAAGCGGAGCAGACCGACAAGGTGACATCATTAGCTCATAAGCCCAAGGCTTGGGCACTACTGGTTACACCTAATATGAACAACCCCATGATCGAAACTGTAATGAAACGCACTCTGTTCAGGAATAGGAGATGCATCAGGGGAATCGAAGCAAGCTCTTGCCATTCACTGACCATTCACTGCTGCTGCCCTTGCAAGAGGAGATGTGTTTGCAGCTGGTGGCGGATACCAACTTCAACGACACTAAAAGAGCCATAGTAGAAATTGGAATCCCCTATGAGTGATGTCTGCGATATTGGTTTCAGCTCGCAAGAACACTGATCACTGAAGTACTCAATGTGGTGCTCGTTGAGTAGGACATAGCACCGTCTCGCCATTGAATACCGAAAACATTCAAGAACGTGCGGCCTCCTTCAGGTGTTGTCATATGTCATACCATTCCTATCAGTGCACACAGGGGTATCACAAAGCGGATATTTTAGATTCCGCAAATAAAGTTATGTATCGTTGGGTGGTCTGGGCAGAGAGTGGACTTCAACATATTGGAACCCCATGGGTAGAGTAGGAATACTCAACGGAGGGAGACACCTGGCACACTTCTGCCTGAATAGGTCCCTTATGCGCTATTACCTCCACCAGGAGGGAACCGCAGAGCCACAGAGACGCGCGGAAGTTTCTAACAAGTGCTGGTATTTCTACGTCGCGGCAAGCAGTCACCATCACTCCGGATCTGGTTTCATAGAACCATCCCCCACGAGAGTACAGCGACCACTTAGAGCCAAGAACAGCGGTTACAAATGCGCACGCATCGTGTCCATACCCATACACCACGAGCCCGAAATCACATCTGAAAGATGACAAGGAAATGAAATGAAGGGAAACGAAGGAAAGGAAATCGTGATATGAAAGTAAGCACCCCACCATTCGCCTAAACAATAAGGGAAAAAAACCTTCAAAGTGCGCAGTCGACGGGGATCAAACCCGCGACCTGGTAACGTGTGTGATTCACACTCGAGATATCGTGAGTTCTATACCAACCAACCATGTATTCTGACTTGGGGTTTTCCGTGGTTTCCTCCTTGCCACTTAGGCAAGTGCTGGGGTGCCCATCCTCAGACCACAGCTTTCCTGTCCATTGTTTCCCGTTCCCACTATTCCCCTTTTGTCAATTTCGTGGTTGCAGGACTGGGCGACTGTGTCGGCAGGTTGGGCGGTGGCTTGCTCACTGTAAATGTTCGGCAACCTTCCTGGTCGGCCCGGGCGGACGAAGGCCTATAGAGTCGTACGGTCCTGCCGGGCTCCTGGAAGTGGAGGTTTCTACCGAGTGTGGTGACGGACAGAGTATGATGCGTTCTAGCTGGACACTTTAGAGGCCCCGTTCCATCTTTCACCTGTCATTCATCTGGTTCTGGTCGCCTTTTGAGACTTTCCTCTCATCCCTCTCTCCCAGAGGTCTCGGTAGAAGCACAAAGGGCCCTAAGGGCCTAACTGTTGTACCTATCTTTACCTTTAGGGTGAGAAATGCAAAATAAATTTCCGTATAGTAGACGTTTCGTAAGCAACAAAAAAGTCTTCACCATTTAGCTTGCCTCCTACGTACTCCACCCAAAAATTAGACACTGAAGTTTGACTAGAAACACATTTTTAGGTCCCTGCCTTTTGGGGGAAAATCATTTTAAAAATAGTCCATCGCTTGTGTGTGTGTGTGTGTGTGTGTGTGTGTGTGTGTGTGTGTGTGTGTGTGTGTGTGTGTGTGTGTGTGTGTGTGTGTGTGTGTGTGTGTTTGTGTGTGAACAGCTTAGCAGAACAACAAAAATTTGGCTTAGTAATAGTAAGTTGCCCTATATAATGCCATATGTTTTAGATATTTTCATGACAAATAAAATAGGGAGCTTGAACTTTTTGGGAATAGCCTTTAAGGCTCTCTTTATTCTGAATGACACTTATACCACTGGTAAACCTTAAGATATAAGACAAAACCAACAAATGTAGATCTCATTAAAGGACAATTTTTGTCGAATAGAATGTCAACCACTTCTGAGATATTCTTTGTTATTGACTTGAATTTCCAAATAATTACTTTTCTCTAGAGCAAAATAGTCTAACAAAATGGCAAAATCCGTTCCTGTTACCTTTGTACCACTTTATTTACCTGTAAAATGTTACTAAAATTGAAGTTATGCATTTTAATTGTTGTATAAACGTCTTAAATATATGGGATTTTAAACTAAATCGTTTGCGTCACAGAAACACAGAGACAGACACACACAGAGGGAGAGGGAGAGAGTGAGAGTGAGATAGAGAGCACCGGATATACATACATACATACATACATACATACATACATACATACATACATACATACATACATACATACATACATACATACATACATACATACATACATACATACATACATACATACATACATACATACATACATACATACATACATACATACATACATACATACATACATACATACATACATACATACATACATACATACATACATACATACATACATACATACATACATACATACATACATACATACATACATACATACATACATACATACATACATACATACATACATACATACATACATACATACATACATACATACATACATACATACATACATACATACATACATACATACATACATACATACATACATACATACATACATACATACATACATACATACATACATACATACATACATACATACATACATACATACATACATACATACATACATACATACATACATACATACATACATACATACATACATACATACATACATACATACATACATACATACATACATACATACATACATACATACATACATACATACATACATACATACATACATACATACATACATACATACATACATACATACATACATACATACATACATACATACATACATACATACATACATACATACATACATACATACATACATACATACATACATACATACATACATACATACATACATACATACATACATACATACATACATACATACATACATACATACATACATACATACATACATACATACATACATACATACATACATACATACATACATACATACATACATACATACATACATACATACATACATACATACATACATACATACATACATACATACATACATACATACATACATACATACATACATACATACATACATACATACATACATACATACATACATACATACATACATACATACATACATACATACATACATACATACATACATACATACATACATACATACATACATACATACATACATACATACATACATACATACATACATACATACATACATACATACATACATACATACATACATACATACATACATACATACATACATACATACATACATACATACATACATACATACATACATACATACATACATACATACATACATACATACATACATACATACATACATACATACATACATACATACATACATACATACATACATACATACATACATACATACATACATACATACATACATACATACATACATACATACATACATACATACATACATACATACATACATACATACATACATACATACATACATACATACATACATACATACATACATACATACATACATACATACATACATACATACATACATACATACATACATACATACATACATACATACATACATACATACATACATACATACATACATACATACATACATACATACATACATACATACATACATACATACATAATCTAAAATTAAAGTGTATACAAGTAAATTTACAACATTCAAGAATAGCGACCAGCAATCTAACACAACTACTTATACATAATGATATTGACATAGCTTTCATACAGGAGCTGTATACAATAAATAATAAATTAGGAATTATACCTAAATCAATGAGAGTGTATACCGGAGGTCATAGAATAACATGAGACATAGCTGTTACCGGAGGTCATAGAATAACATGAGACATAGCTGTTTAACGTTTTTTCAAGTAAATGTACAACACTCTAGAACAGCCACTAATAATTTAGTGCAACTAATAAATGAAAAAAGTATAGACATAACCTGTATACAGGAGCCATACACGATAAACAATAACTTAGTAGGAATTCCTATGGCAATGAGAAAATATGAGTGTGGTGATAGAAGAAGAAGAGCAGCCATAATAATTAACAACCACAATATTGATGCCACACTAATAAAACAGTGCTCAGATGAAGACTGTGTGATAGTCGAAGTGACTTATAATTGTGAGAAGTTTTACACTATAAGTATGTACTTTGACTATAAGAGAAACATAGAAATAGACACAAAGAAAATTGAAAACATTCTGAATCATACCAAAGGAGATGGAGTAATAATATCAGCTGATACCAATGCGAGAAATACCTTATGGCACGATGTAATGAATAATGAACGAGGAAAAGCCCTAGAAGAATTTATCACTTCCACATCGCTACACATAATTAATGAGAACACAGAAATACCAACTTTCGAAACAGCAAGGGCTAAAAGCTGGATAGACTTAACAATAACCAATAGTCACCTCCTTGCTCATATAATAGATTGGAATTGTGGAGTGGAAGAAAGCTGCTCAGACCACAAAATATTATCGTTCACATATGACAGCACAACTCAAGGATATATAAACACCTTAAAAGGTATAAAATACATAAAGAGAAATGAAAATTATGCAACTTTTGACACCCTTTTAGAACAAAATCTTAAGAATGTGTTTAATAGCCACAAATCCAGTGAGGAATTAGACACAGAACTTGCTTTAAATGTCGATAATTATACAGACGTAGAACGACTGGTCCAGCAGTGTCATAATTGCATAATTGAGGCATGTAATGGGGCATTCCATTTAAGCAGGTCAAAAATCAAGAGGCACAAAGGAAAATCTGTACCGTGGTGGAACCCTGAACTAACTATAATGAGAAAGAGAGTTAATGCACTCCGACGAAGGTATCAAAGAACCTTCAATAATGAAGAACTAAGGCAACAAAGGAAAAACATATATCTGGAAGTTAATAGAAATTACAGACATCTAGTAGATACGAGCAAATTAATCTCTTGGAAGGAATTCTGCAGCACTACGGATCAAGCCAACCCATGGCACTTAGTGTATAAAATTGCAGCGTGTAAATTTAAAAGTAAAAATATACTCACAACGATCAAGACTGAGGACGGTAAATATACAGATGATACACAGAACACATTAAAACATATGATAAATCACTTTATACCAGATGATGATAAGAATGATAATGAACATCATGTACAATTAAGAAGTAAAATAGCAGAACCTTTACATACTGCAAACGATGTTAAATTTACAAGAGAGGAAGTTAAAAGCGCACTCCACCATTTTAATCCCAACAAAGCCCCGGGAGAGGATGGCCTAACCAGTGATATTATTTTGAGATTTTTTCAACGGTTTCCACTCTTCTTCACTGAAATGTACAACAGTTGCCTTAAAAATGGATACTTTCCAAAATTATGGAAAAAATCTCTAATAATTCCAATAATTAAACCAGGCAAAGAAAGGAGTGAAGATGTCTCAAAATACAGACCCATCAGCTTAATCAACATAGGTGGAAAAGTACTCGAGAAATTAATGATAGACAGGATACTCCATTATATGCACTCAAACGGACTATTTAGTGCCCGGCAATACGGATTCACTCCACAGAGAAGTACAATAGACGCAGTGATGGCAGTAAAACACTATGTTATGGAAAACCTAAAGAATAACAACTACATAGCTCTGATTAGTTTAGACGTCCAGGGAGCGTTTGATGCGGCATGGTGGCCGAGTATTCTTAACAACTTAAGACAAGTGAAATGTCCCCAAAATTTATATGCATTGACC